>NDXZ01022787.1:13230-25887 GCA_003055125.1 Paykullia maculata
AAAAAAAAAACAACAGCAGACAATAAAGGCAATTAATAGCTGTTTTTTGTGTGTCTCATTTGTTGTTGCTTCTGTTGTTATTATTGTCATTTGTGTATTTAAATAACACAAACCATAACGAATCTGGTAACCACATGATGACGATAATGTCGCTACAATGACAATGATGAAGAAAAGATATCAACGCCCGCACTTTTTTTTAATGTCACAACAACATCTTTTTCATTTGTGTTTTTTAGTTTTTTCTTTTCATATTAATAAAAATTTACACTGAGAGAAGATTTCAAAGAATTTCTTTGATTCTATTTAGAAAGAATTAATGTGATTTGGGTCATGTGTCATGATTCTTTTAAGATCAAGATTCTACCAGACATTTCAAGAAGAAAATACAATCGAATCCATCGGGGATTATGCTTTTAGAGTAGAACCGTAAGTGGAATTCGAATAAACCAACTTTTTGTTATATTAAGGATCAGAAATTGGTTGAATTCAAATAAATTTCCAAACAGTTTAGAAAAAACTTATAACAAAAATAAAGATTGTTTTTCTAGTTTGATTGTCGGTCACATAAATGGTAAAAGGTGTTCCGTAGCCTAGACATCTGTGGTAGGAATATATTTTTTGGGAAGTCGAAGCCAAAATTACTGTTTTTCAACTGTTTGTCAACTACTTTTTAGTTTTACATACATATAAATAATGATGTACATTCGTTTATTCACAACCTGCAGTGGGTGGCTTCGTATCAGTGCATCTCATATGGCATTTGAGAAATAGTTACGTAATGTTTGAACGATTCCAAGTTGGATGCAATTACTGTTGGGTTCAAGTATTCGACACAGACCTTAGCCTGATTATGAGTTTATTTTGAATGACATAAATAAGAGTTTTAAAATAACCTTTTAATTTCAGTGTATTTTTGTTAAACTCTGAAATGCTTGTTTAACACATTTGTTCTTCTACTTCATGCTTAGACTTTTAGTTCAGTTCTAATTTCTGCAAAATTCTTCTTTCAATTCGTTTCTACCGTCTGCTATAATAATTTACATAATTTACATAAAAATGTTTTATTTCTTGGTGTTATTTTCATTGCAACATCTCTATGTATGAGCTGGCACTTTAAACGCGTTTTTTATTATTCGTTGTCTTTTTTGCGTTTCTATTAAAATTTCAGTTTCACTTTAGTATTTTTCACCAAATACTTAAGACTTTGTCAACTGTAAGTACAATTTTTCAAAAATTTTTCTTTTAACTTTTTTAACATAGAAACCTCTTGTACTTCTGCTTTATTAACTTAAATTAACAGAGTTTGATTTGGAACGCTGGTTTTACAAAGTGTCGCTATCAATTTCGCTATTGTCTTTTGCTAGATAATTGTTTGTGTTGTAATAGAATTGTTTTCCGTGTTAAGATTATTGTTGCTGTTGTTACATATAATGTATTTTTTAATTTAATTACAATTATGCAAAATGCATTTTGCTTGTTAGGCATGTGCGACTAATTTAATGATTTCGGTTTATTTATATTTTCACTTTAAGGTAGACTCTATTTTATTTACAATATAACTTTAGCTAAATTATAAACAATGGTTGTATTATACTACAATTATTTAGTTGTTTAGCACGAAAATACAAATATATTGTACTGGTGTTTAATGCTGCTTTTTTCAGGAGAGAAATCGTTATTGCAAAAGAAAAAGGATATCAAAAAGTTCGTTCTTTTATTTAAGTTAAAAAAAAAATACTAGTAAAAAGAAAAGTAAGAAATCGTCATAATATCTATGCAAGTTAGGCAGCATTAAATAATTATTTAGTACACTTAGAGATGTCAATAACTAAAACTATTACTTTATTGTGAATATTTCTCATTTTTCATTTAAATTAGATTAACAAAAAATTATTATTTAAAATTTTGTAAGAGTATTATTGGAAAAAATAGGGGTATTCGTTTAATCGCTTAAATACCTTTTAAACTTTCATATAAAAGTTAAAGTTTAAGACATATAAGAGACATATAGGCGATGAAAAGAATACCTTAATAATTTTTCTATTAAATGTTTGAGAAATTTTAGTTTGTTTTTTTCTATATTGATTAAAAAGAAGTGTTTTGATACGGGATTGTAAAGACACGTTATTGAACAAAATTGCTTGGTAATTTCCAAATTCATGGTAACGTTTAGTTAGTTATTGAGAAGCCTTTCTTGTTCAACTATCTTAAATTATTTATGTTTTAAATCTTTTTAGACTGGTAAGAAAATGCACATTAAGTACATATAAATTTTGAGAAACAACTAATATTGAACTCTTATAAAAAATTATATAATAATAATAATATTAAGCAAAATTTGCAATTCCGCTGGATCTAACAAATTTTTCCTATGCCAAAAAAGCATCTACATAATACATATGTAAAAAATGCTTTTTAAAACAGTTTTAAAGTGTATACGATTTAATTTTAATTTTAATTTCGCACGATGCTTCAAATAAACTATTGGGCCTTCCAACAGTATATAAGAGATACAGTAATTGATAACTTTTGAGTCATTAAAACATCGTCATAATGTGAAATGTATTCTAATTTTACGCAACTTTAATAGGCAATAGACGCCCTAATGGAAGAGCTTAAAGATTAAGTGAACCACTTCAAAATGATTAGTCGAAATGCACAATAAAATTTCTCATATGCTTTAAATTATAAGTTCACAAAACTTAAGCTTCATATTCGGTTGTGCTTAATCGTAAATACCCTCACCAGTTATCAGTGTTGCCAGTTTTTTTGTAGCTTCCCCGCCAAATAGGCTACCAAATATTGCCAATATATTAAAATAAAAAAATTTTAGTTATTAACAGTGATTTTTTTGTTTTTTTTAAATAACATTAAAAATAAAACAAGAAAAAAATTCAGATACTACCAAATATCACCAAAATACGCCAAAATACCCCAAAAATCGCAATTATTTCAAAATATACAATTTTAACTATAAAAAATTAGGTTTTTTCCCTAAAAAAAATTAACATAAAAAATAACATTGTTTACAATGACTTAAAAATTTTTTCTAATAAAAATATGTAATTTTAAATATAACCAAAAACTAAAAAATGTTTAAATAAATTAATACAAAGGTTGATTACACAGGCCAACAAATTTTTAACTCTGGGACTAGAGCATATTTTTTTAATGGTTTCAGTTGAACTGAATTCGAACCTGAGATATTCCATCACATCAGGTTTTTGAGACTTAGTAATATTTATTTTATTTCGCGCTGCGAAATAAATATGGCAAAAAATGGGGTTTCTTCAAATGTAATAGAAAAATCCTTTAGTCAGAATCGGATTCAGCCCAACTCAAATCATTAAAAAATTATAATCTAGTTTCAGGGTTTCAGCTTTTTTTAAATTTTGTCGGCCTGTGTTATTAATGCTTTAACCTTAAGAGTTCAAATATAAATTCTAAGCAGTAAAATATGTTACATGTTTAATTACACAAATCATAAATTGAATCGATGTTTGCATATTCTTTATCTTTTAGATTTTTTTTAACAAAATTTCGAAATTTGAAATATAGCCCAGTACTTAAAAAATCGCCAAGCAGCTCTCCGATCGCAATTCTAAAACTAACGTCACCATAAACGATTTAATATCGCCACGTTTGACGACAAATCACTTATCTGACAGCACTGCCAATTACACAGTACGCATGTACATATGTATATCTTGAACGTACTTGAAGTTTCCACCTACATAACGACAAGCATTTGTTGTTGTTTTATATTTTATTTTCTCTAAAAGAAAATTTTTAACCCTACCGATAACTCTGGAGGTAAAGGAAACAAAATTTTGTATGACAAATAATTTTTCTTCTAAAAAGGTTTTTGGTCTTCATCTTTGCCATTTATAGATCTTTTGACTAAGTTTTTCTAAAAATATCCATATCATTTAGTCCGTTAAGAGTCTAGTAAATACCTATACATAACAAATTCAGGGGCGGCTTTGTAAAGTTGATTCGATCTACATCGATAAATCTGCATTTCTTTTTGAAACATTTATCCCATATGTATAATGAAAATTTAGCCACAGCTTATACATCGCACACAACTTTCTGCTCACTTGCAAGACGATTAGGCTAAGCAGAGTGTTGGCAAAGAGTTTATTTATAATGAATATCTAGCAGCTAATAATAAGAGTTTAATTTTAAGTTAACATGAGTTTAGCAGAATGGATAAAAAAATACATTATAAATGACACTTATGCTAACTCCATGCCAATTTTTCATTATACATATGGCCGTTAAAGTTTAAAGTATTAATGTAAAGGGTATTAGTACAAATACTAAACATATGTAAATAACTTAATTTGTAATAGCAAACTAATGTTTAACTCCTTCATTTAAAAACAGAAGCAAACAATTATATCAAGCAATCGGCAAAATGTCTTATCTGTTTTAATGCGGATATAAAATAAATCAATTAAAGAGACATTATTGTACATGTTCCATATAAAAGTGGACCAAGTACTTTCAGAACAAAACTACACAATTATTTAAAAAAATACTGCTGATGTCGCTGAAAGAAAAAAAAAAACCTAAATGACACTTACTATTTTTCAAAACACTTCATGAACTTTGCCCTATACATACATATACATATACTTACATTTGCTGTTCTTACATTCACTGTTACTTAATATAAGACGAAAACATTGTATTTAAAATCCATGCCATAAATAGCTTTACAAACTGATATTGAGTTCATAACATTTTATTTAAAAACATTGTGATGGGTGATTTTTTCTTTTAACACTTTTTTGTATTGAAATTGGAACCGAAATACAAGAAAACCTTCATTTTTTTCTTCATCTTATCAAGTTAAACTCTTGGCACAGCCCAAAAAGCATAATGCGAGGTGTGTTCAATAATCTTTTGTTCTTTCGAGAATCAAAAAAAAGCTTCAATTACGAAAAAAATCGTTTAATTTCACATTATACAGCTTGACTATAATGTGAAATTAAGTCAAGTCCAAGTGTATTTAGCCACAAATATTATTTCTATTCACAATAACAGCAATAGCTCATAAACTCCTCATACAATCTTCGCAAAATAATTTTTTTTGTATAAATTCAACTGCTATGACTACAAGGTGGCGCTATTAATGATTCGTTTTTTTTTTGTTTCTATCTTGCATTTGATGTTGTTGTAATTGTTATTGTATACAACTACGATATCAACTATTCGTTACATATATGTAGAAATAATAATGGTAAAATCCGGCATGTACTGCGAGTGTTATGTATGTATGTAAGTAAGGCTAGAAGAAGGAGGCATTTTAGTGCACTTTGTCGCTTGTGGTCTAGTTTGTTCCAACAATGTTTGTTTCTGAAATGCTGTTGCTGTTGTTTTGTGTTTGTTTAGGAATTGCAATTTTATATGACATTCTAATTGCAGAATGCAGTCAATGCGAAAGTGCAAAATCATGTCAACAACAATTTTCCATTGGCGGCTTCACATTTTTTTTCTCAGTTACAGTTTGTAAATGGAAAGAAAGAATTGAAGCAGCCAAAACGTGTTCCTTTTTTTGGCACTGGGCCTTGTGTGTGATTATGTGTAGCAATTTTTGGTAGTTGTTTAGTTTAATGGTTGCAAATGCTGTGGTAGATATAGTTTAGGTGGTAAGACTTTATTACAATTTAACATGTTTCTGTGAATGATATTTGTGCTTGCTTTGTTATTTTCAAAATATGAAAGTAACTTAAATCAATAAAGAAAATACTCAAGAAGATTAAAACTTCTCGATATAACAACATGGTTCGAATAGAGTTTTAAAATGGCAACATTTTACAAAATTCTTTTCTTTAATAGTATTGACTCAATACTTTAACGGTGTGATAGGATTTAAAAGCAAAAACAATAATAATATACATATAAACAATTTTTAGTTTTTCTTTTTGTAGATTTTTTTTGTTTAAACAAATATTCTAGTTTTCTGACCTTTATATTATTATTTTCACTAATTTATTAGTTAAGCTTAAAGTCCTTTTTTATAAAAAAAAATAGTTTTTATTTTTATCATTCTTTTCAATATTTCGCCTCTTCAGGAAATTAATTACAAGGTAATTAAGTTTAATATTTAGGTTTGAAATTAGATTGTCAGTTTTTTTAACTGGCGGCCATTTTGTCAGCTGTCAAGTGATTATTGTTTAGTTTGCTTTGACATTTCAACATAAATAGACTGACGCCTGAACAACGCTTTCAAATTGTACAAATTTATTTGAAAACAAAATTGCCATTGATTCCGATTTTTATAAGAGAATTTTGTTTTGCGATGAGGCTTACTTTTGTTTCAATGGATACGTCAATAAACAAAACTGCCGTATTTGGAGTGATGATAATCCTCAAGTGTATGTTGAGACACTGTTACACTCAGAAAACTGACTGTTTAGTTTGCTTTATGGGCTGGTGGAATCATTGGTCCGTACGTCTTTAATAATGATGCTGGTCAGAACGGTACAAACAATGGTGATGTGCTAGAGTTGTGGTTTCAACAAGACGGCGCAACATGTCACACAGTTCCTGCCGCAATTGATTTATTGAAGAAAACGTTTGTAACCGCGTAGTTTTATGTTTCGGACCCGTGAATTGGCCTCAAAGATCGTGCGACTTAACGCCACTAGACTATTTTCTGTGGGGATATGTGAAGTCGCTATTCTACGCCGATAAGCCCGAAACGATTGACCACTTGAAGGACAACATTCGACGCGTTATTGCCGATGTACGGCCACAAATGCTAGAAAAAGTCATCGAAAATTGAACCTCCAGATTAGACTACGTCAGAGCCAGCCGTTGCGATCACATGCCAGAAGTCATATTTAAATTATAATGCCAGAAGATAATCTTTCGAATTAAGTAAATTTCATGTCAATTTAAAAAATTCATCTTTGTTTACTTCCATTCCAAAGTTCTATACCTCTATCAAACCTTTCTATGTAACTTTTTTCCGCAAAAAGAAAATTAATATAATTTTTTAAAATATCATTAAATTTAATTCTCACCGAAATCAGCTGATTTCGCAATTTTTAAACACAAAACTGTTGAATTAAAAACAAAATAAATTCAAAACGTATCTCATAGTTTTTTTTAACCCTAATACGCATTAATGACAAAATATTAAAGAAACTTTTTTACACTCGATTACAATTAAGTCATTCATTCTTTCAGGCATTCAAACCATTGTACGAGAATGTACTTAGAAAGAACATGACATATGAAAAGAAATTGCCACTACCACTTACTTAGCACACAACGTAGAAACATACATATGTATGTATGTATATACAAACGTACATACATATTTTAAGCTACAATAGCTGAATAAATATATGAACTTTTATAAACGTTAAATGCAATAAAATTACTGCATTCATGTGAATACATGTGTGTTTGCAAAGAAAAATACATAAACAGGAAATATATGTACTTGTGTGTTCATGCAACACTACATATGTAGTTGTTTAAGTATAAAACGTACTTCATTTATTTAGTTTAAAATATGTATTGTACGAGGACGAGTAACAAGGATGTGACACAACACATACATACATACATAAAACATTAACAACAACAAAAGAAAACTTTTAAATATCTTTTTCATATAAAGAAAACAAAAACAAACGAAGAATACAGGAAGAGTAAAAAAATCATTAAAGAAAGAAAAGTTCAGCAAAAAAAAATAGAACTAAAAACATTGACAACAAAGACGTTGATAATGATGTTGATGTCATTGTTTAATATCTAAAGAAAATGCAACAGCAAGAAGAAAAACATGTAAACTCTTACTTGTGTTGGTCTTACACACACATACCATTACATAACCTGCAGTTTTAGTAGCAACTATTTCTAATTGCGTTATTAATACATAAATAAAGTTCAATAATAATCAGTGTGGCAAGTAAATTATTTCTTTATAATTGTGATTCTTAGTGATTGACAATTTTGGAATAGTCGAATTACTTCCATGGACTGCCGGGTAGAATGCATACGAATGCATGTGTGCGTAATAAAGTATATTACATATATAAAAGTTTCATTGAATTTCTTTGTAGTTTTTTGAAATTAAACATAAAATCTGTAAAAAATTGCTTCTAAGGTTGCAAACTCATTCTTTATTCCATGTCTTTTTCTTACAATGCAGCATAAACGGAAGAACTCATAAAATAAATTGAAATGAAAAGGATATAATGTCACACCACATAGACATTGAAAAAGTCATATCTATGTACATACATACATACATTAGGGTATTCCATATAAAAACAACTCTTAAATCATTTAATTTCACATACTTAGAATAACTAGAAAAAAACTTTGACGTTTTAAGTGCAATAATTTTTTTTGATATTTTCTGACATTTTTCATACAAATTTCATGTTTCTTTCGATTGGCAACAATTCTGGTTATCACAATCAAAACTGTTTTCTATATATGTGTAGAAATATATTTTTCAAAAGAACTTATGATTCTTACGTTTATTTAGTAGGATTTTCCAAAGAAATTTTAAACATTTTCAATAATTTTTAGTTTAGTATTTTTTTTCTATTTCTTTCCGTCCTTAGCGTGTTTTGGAACACTCTAAGATTTAAACACACGTAAGTACGTTACATACATACATACTTATATATGTACTTGTACTTATATATTTGTAGTAGGTATGTATGTATGTCAAAAAGATAACATACAACAATAATATGCATGTTAGACAATTTTATAAGAATTTTTTAAGAAAACTTATTATTCTGAATATTTTAAACAAAATACAGGGTGTTTTTAAAGGATTTGTTTGAAAAAGAATCCAATAATATCACAAGGCATTCTGTTTTACAGAAAAAATTTGATACATTTTCTATCCATAAAAAATATTTGCTTAATTTTTAATGTACAAAAGTATTTTCCGTAACAAATATTTAAAAAATTTATTTTAGCACTCTTGATTTGTCGTCTTTGTTTTTGATAATTAACTTAATGCCCCGGTAGACAAGTCAGTAGAGTAGGATTTTCTGCCAGTCTGGGGACTGGCTGACTGCCGCAATTAATGGTGCAGTTTTTGTTACTGCACCTGTTTGGTAATGTCTAAATATAATTTGTAATTAAGAGTCCTATAGTTTTACTTTTGCCAAATCTTTTATATAATTTGATAACTATAAGTGTTTAATAGGAAATATATCAACCCCTCTTTGATCTCAGATCGACGGCATGCAACTAAAACTTGTTTTCTTAGCGTAAGCAATAGCTTTAAACACGATCAGGGGCCTAATTCCGTCATTCGATAGCGATCGAAATTTAACAATTCCAATTGGAATTCCTATACCTAAAGCAAAGAAAACTCGCACGTTCGAGTAAAACTCGATCGCTATCGAATGACGGAATTAAGCCCCAGGAAAGGTTCACCAACCTTTGTCGAAAAAAATATTACGGCTTCTCAGTGTAAACTATGGGTGGGCAAAAAATATCGTTATATCGATATCTATTTTAATATTAATCGATATATTTCTTCGATATTTTATTTTGCAATATATCGATGTATCAATATTTTTTCTGGCAATTTTCTTTTGATATTTTTTAACTCTGGTTTTGTATTTTATGTTATTAGTTTTGTATAAAAAACTTCTTGTCGCAATTCTTTTTCGAATAGAATGTTATAATGATTGCATTGACAACAACTACGCCACAAATTTGATCACATTTAACGTACAAACTCTATGCACAAATAATTAGTGTTAAATATTTTTATGTTGAGTTGCATTCGGCGTTAGCCGTTCTATTGTGTATACATCTTGTGGATAATGTTTCGATTACATTGTTTTGTTTTTAACATATTTTTAACAAAGTCTTAACCATGTGAAGTTGAATGTGTCCAGCATTTCACACCTGTTCTTTCTGATGTCGCTCTTAGATATTTAGTTTGTCAGGCTTCCTCGGTGTCTTCGAAAAGAGTTGTTTCAGCGGTTAATCTGAGAGTTCCCAAAAGTTGAAGCCGTTTGACAGGTGAACACATCAAACAGAGGGAGCTCCTTATGACAGTATCTGATAATTATTGATTCAATTATATTTTTACAGCGTCTAGAGTTTATACTGTTATAGTAGCTGGTTGATCTTCTAATTATAGTTATGCATTATTAGGTAGATTCGCAGTTTAACCACGAATATAGTTTTCTGTATTAATTGTTTCTACGTTAACCGTTAAATATCAGTAAAAAATTACTTTTTATTATATAAAGTTCGTTTTTCCTGTATTTTATGAATTTACGAAAAATATCGATTTTTTTAAATCGATATATATCGACCGGCAACGATATTTAAACAATTATCGATCAAACAATATCGATATTTTTTTTTGCATTTTCCCATCCTTAGTGTAAACCTTTGACAATCGATATTCATTTACAAGATCTAAATATTTTCTATGGGGTGAAAAAATTGGCCAACTTAAGGACATTATTAAAAGGATTCTCTTAAAGGAATTGGAATGTCTGTATATTTTTTGGAGACGCAAAAGAATATGTTAAAAGCGCTACAGATTTAAATGTCGAAATTATCAGAACGATATTCAAAAGTTATTATTTAGTTTATTTTATAAATGAAGGAAATATTATTTTATGTTACAACTTGATTTTGCTCTAAGATCTCAATAATTTATAAGCCAAATTTGCTAAAACAAAATTGTTCTTAAATATGATTTATATGTTGGTACAGCGTACAGGTCATACAGGTAATTAAAGGGAGGTTAATTTCAGTAACCATGTGGAAAAACATACAGACAAACATATATCGCTTACAATATCTAAAATAAAACAAATGTTATTTTTACCTTGTGTAAAAACTTACATATAAATAAATAAAAAAATTAAATAAATAGAAGATGAGCTCTTGTGTTTAAGGATAAATTCAATATATTTTGGTTGTGCTTTAATATATTTCATTTAAAAATTTCTACCAACCACCCTGTATATATCTTATATTCTTAAAAAATAATTGCTTTATCTTTCCATAACGATGTCTTAAAAATTATCTTAAATTTTCCGTTTTCTTAGCAGAAAAAGTTTGCAAAACAACAAAAATATTTGTTTGATTTTTGTATGAAAATAGCTTAATTCTTTTCGGATCTTAAGATTGCAAATATGATGACCACAATAACAAAAACAAAGGCAAGAACATTAAGAAAGAAAGTTTAAAAAACAACATAAAAAGACAAGAATTTATTAAATTTGCATACGAATGCATTTGTGTATCTACAAACTACGCAAATCAAATATTTTGCATATAAAATTTAATTACATGCAAATTTGAATATTTCTTTCTGATTTTAATTGCATTTATTTTTTTGTTGAGAATTTGTTAAAATATAAATGAAAGCATCTGCAATATTTTTACGAATAAAATTGTATAAGAAATTAAAAATTTATTTTTATGGTTAATAATGCAGTTAAAATTGTATTGAAAACACTTATGATGACAATGATCATTAGGATTTTGTTTTTTCTTATACTGTTTTAAGCAAGAAATTAAAAAAAATTTTTTTTTATTTATGCAAATGCAGTTAAAATCATTTATTGAAATTTATGCATAACAATCTTTCAAATCCTACTCATGTTTTTACCAAAAATACAAAAAAGAAATCAAACATGCTCGTAATATGTCTGTCTAAAACTGAATATAAAAACAAGTTAAATTTATTATTCATGTAGATTTAATGAAATTCTTTAGCTTTTGCTTTTTTCTGTCACTTTTTTTCTGTTTTCAATTTACTACAACCCACCTTCTTTGCACAAGTATGAGGCTTTTCTTTTTTGATTCGCAACTACTTCATTTAATTGAATTTTATGTTTTGTATTTATATTTGCAAATTCAATTTTATCCATTTCAATTTTTATAGCAAAATTATACTAAAGAGCAGATTCTTTTAACCACTTTTTAACACCCACTCTTTAAAATTTCAAGTGTGTGATGCTGATATTATTATGCCGGACTAAATTTAAGTGATTTTCACCCTTAGGCTGTGAAAATTTCAATTGAATTTAATTCTTGTTTCTTTTTTTTTTTGTTCTTTTAAGTTTTTGCCGTCTTTTTTATGCTAATGAAGTCATTTAGTCTGGTTATTTGATGAGTACAAAATTACCACAATTGCATTTGTTTAAGAGTCATAATATCTAAATGTATGCAAAGTGTCATGATTTTGTGTCCGTTTTTTTGTTCGTTTTTACTTTAAGAATTTTACGATTTGCATAATAAAGAAATCATTTTTGCAACATTAAAACGTTAAGATTGTAAATTTGTTGCTGCAGTAGAAATATGTGAATATATTTCTATTTAAAATAAGTATTTTGATTTTAAAAGCTAGATATTTGTTCCTCTAATAATGACATTATCTTTCAGTAAAATCATTAAAATATTCACATTCTTTGAAATTTTAATAGCTCTGACTGAAGATCAGATTTAGTGGTTTGATATATCAAAAATTCTATGCATGTTCAGAAAGTATGATAGTGTGGATAAAAAGTGCATATGTGTGACAGATTTTTTGACAAGTGTGTCAGATTTGATAATCTTTTGGAAATTTTCATAAAATAGTAGTTTCTGTACGATCAGAGTTGCTTTTTGTAAAGCAGCTGTACA
>NDXZ01022805.1:0-24163 GCA_003055125.1 Paykullia maculata
CTTGTAATTTGTGCGATTTTTTAATCGACCCGCCCTAGTATATACGATTTGGCACTGCCGAATAAAGAGCCCTTACTTGTTTTTACAATCATATATGTACTTGTATATGGATTTATACTGTATGGAAATATATATCGTAGCAATTAAAAAATATATTAAAACAATTATGCTGTTTTTTTTCTATAAAGTTTTCACAAATTCTTTAAAACTTAATGTCTGTTTTATATTAAAATAGTTTTAAGTTTCATTTTCAACATTCCGCCACGCCGTTGTGTTGCATCATCAGAAAAACAATTATAAAGTTCATAAGTGTGATATTTCGTTTTAGTATTTAATTAATTTGGTAGTATTCGAGGGTAAATCAAAGGCTATCAATAGAAACTGCCATTAAGCGGATTGCAAAACAACAATTCGAATGTAAAGTTTATAAACCTAATTATTCGAGTGTCATGAAATGCGATAATTAAAACTATTAATGTAAGTTTAACGTTTGTGTTACAATTATGTGTTATGTGTTTAGCTGTGCAAAAGTTAAAAGTTTAAAATTCAAAAGGGTTTCCATTTCATTGCTTTAAGCATTTTTAATTTCAGTTACGAAACATGCCAAAATTATGACATTAGAAATATTTAGAATTCTATAAGTTCTTTGGCTGCTATAAATAGAATTCTTTAGTTTCGTACAATATGTACTCAAAGTTCTCGTTAAAAATGTATTTAATATATGCCAACACATTACTTATACATACGTTTTGTTGTAGCCAACCCCCCCAGGTAAACATTTTCACTTTATAAAACATTAACGAATATCCTTCAAAAAATTTTTTGTATAAAAACTTTATTTTTAACATACTTTTTCCTAATTAGCAACATCATTATCGCCATTATATAGACTTTGATAGCACGATTCGAAAAAAATAATGGCGAAGAAGAGATAAAGGAGAAAAGATAGATAGAAGCATAAATGAACTATTTTAAGGCAAACTACTTAGCTACTGCCGTTGCTGCAATCAACATTCTAGGAAAACAATTTCAAGGAAATACAAAACATACACACGCTTATATATGAAGGTTTCTGCTCTGCTCTTTCAAGCCTCTGCTTCTTATTTTCATCTAATTGTAAAACATTAAACTTTAGCAAAGTTTTGCCATGTTTTGCTTGCGAACATTTTTGAAAAAGAAAATTGAAGTAAAGAATAAAGATATTTATTGTTTACTTTGACAATTTTGATTAAAAAGCATCATAAAATTATAAAAATAAAAAAAGTCAAACATTTTTCCTTAACTGTGAAATATTTATAAAGACAAAGTAACTTAAAGCAATATTTCTTGCACAAACTAAGCCAGTTTGAAATATTTACAGCAACAAAACAAATTTCATGTATTAAACCAAAATTTGTAAATTTAAAAAGTTAAATAAAGCAACCACGAGGACAAAAACAAAAAAATAAAAATAAACATTAAAGATTTATACATATGTATGTATGTATGTATGTATGTATTTGTAGGCCTGCCTCACACTTTTTTTCATACCCTCACCAAACAACTATATATTAGGTATTTCCCGTTTGCCAATCCGTTTGTTACACATTGAAATATGCATTTAAATATAAGTATATGCGTATAAATATATTTTCTTAATTTTTGTATAAATCTTATATAATTTAGCTATGTCCCTCTGCCTGTTAAAGTTAACGCTACGTCTACACGTAGCAATTTTTATTGCTGAGCACTAGCAAAAACGTCGGCAGAATAATGACACAACGATTGATGATTGCTGTAGGTGGAGAAAACGTAAAATAGCTTCGTCACAAATACAAAATTTTTAACGTGCGAAGATGTACGAAATTTTTTTTTTTTTTATGTTTTTAAAATAATTGAACTATAAATACTTTATCGTAACATTTCCCCATATTCATAGGAATTTTTTCCCATGCTTTTTTCTTTAATCTAATAATGGATGCCGTTGATACAAATAAAATCTTTTTTAAGTATCATCATTTTCTTTGTGTGTTTTGTAAATACATCTGACTTGACAGCTTATTGGTAGCAATAATTGCTCAAACAATCAGCAGAGCAACCATTGCGCAATGAGTTGCCACATATCGCAACTTGCGGTCTACACGTTACAATTTTTATGGACGCAATCAATTTTGACGTTTGCGGCAATAAATATTGCTACGTGGAGACCCGGGGTAAGATAGAACTGGAATAAAACAACTATAATATTAAGATATGGCTAAAATGCTTAATATCGAAAAAGGACAAAATTAGCTGAACACCAAAAATATAAATAAATAGAAAAAAAATATTTTCTTTTAAATTTATGAAACCCATCGATCATGCAAAAGTTTTAAATCAAAATCAATGAAAATTGACTTTTAATAGTGCTTTCTTGGGTCAATTAAAAATTAAAAGATTCGAAAATTGGAAAGAAGAAGACGTTTTCCTTTATTGATATATTTTTAAAGTTTTAAATTACAGTGAGATTTTATGGTATTTTACAAAATTTGTATTGTTTAGGGCAAAATAAATAAAATTCGCCCATTTTTACGCTTATTTTTGTATAAAAACTATTTTGTTTCTCTCTTTTTTTTTGCTGCAATTCAATACTATTCGATATGACATTATTAGTAGGTAAAAATATCTAGGTGAGGCCGATTATAGCGCTCTTCCTTATTATTATTTTTTTTTCAAAGTTTATTATTTATTAAGTTTTTTTTTTACTTTTTCCATTCTTTTCCATGTAATTTCCGTTTGTCATCTTAGTGTTTTCTTTTGATAAGTTTATGTTGCTGTTTTGGTTGTGAAATTATTTTTAAAATCTAAGGTTAAATTAGCAGTAACAGCGATAAATTTATCTTTAAAATGTTTAAACTTTTGTTAAGTGTAGAATAAATAATAAAAAAAAAGAATTACACGTAATTTGTCATAAATTATATTTTTTTAAACATGTTTAGCAAAAAAAAAAACTCGCCCACATATTCAACACTCAAACCAGGTCTTGCGTTAAGCCCAGATCTTGATAAAACATCTTAAACTCCCATTTTGTTGTCTGTTTTTAAATAAGTTATTTTAAACATTTTTGTGAAAAAGTAAATGACGAAATATTTTTATTGACTGTTTTTCTCTTTAAGAAAAGAACAAGGGAATACTTATTTGTATGTTAGCGAAAACCCAGTTCTCTTTGTGACAATTTTTTTGCTGTCAAAAACGGATTTTATTGTTAAACTTTTTTAGGCATAGAATTAATTTTTTTTCGGTGACTAAACTCGCTATTGCGTTAACACTATTTTGGCCTATTTGTAAATTAATTTTTCTATATAAAAATATACTTACTGACTTGAAATATCAACTCAGTTGACATTTTTTTAAATGAATTAACACAAAAATCATTTAAAAATTTAATTTGATTTTAAATAAATTTACTGCAGAAAGCAAACTTGGTATCATGTTTAGTTTTGTAGCCAGCTTACAAGTTTTTAAGTTTCATGACAGTTTATCTAATTATGACATTTAATGAGAAGACTCGATAAATTGGTTCGCATAAAAATACGTTTGTATTTAGTAGTCCTTCGGAATAGATTCAATCTTAATTCAATCTTAAATGCGTTAATTTTTCTGAAGCTTGAAGCAGGATTAAATAGTTTTTCTTTTAAAAGTAATTTTTTTATTTTGATTTTTGAAAAATTTGAGTTTGGGGTTTTTAAAATATTTAAAAGTTTCTCGCGCAGGGTGCAAAATTTGGTAAATTAAACAGACATTACGGTTTATTTTTATTTTGTTTTCTACTCTAACTTTTTTCAAATCAATCGTCCCTGTTCTGTAATCCGACTACGAAATATTTTATTCGTAAGTAAAAAAATTAAGAATATTTTAATGGTTCTGTATTCCATTTCCGCAAAAAATTTTATTTTGTGTAGAAAAATGTTAGTGGAATCAAAAAGAATCATACTTTTTTCAATTAAAATTATATAAAAGTTTTAAAACTACAATTATAAAGGAAAATTTGGAATGTTTTCTTTTATTTTTTATTTTATTTACATAATTCTTGAAATAATAACTACCAAAACAAAGAAAAAATAAATATGACCATAGGAATTACGCAAAATGGCCTATAAACCTAAAAGACAACTAAGATTATTTACAAAATTTTAAACTAAATATGATTTTCGCATATTCATTGAATTGGAGAAATCTCTTTCTTAAAATTTTCTGACGAATTTTATAGAGTGAATTAAAGCATTTCTTTTATTATTTTCTTAATATATGTATGTTGGTACAAAACATAAGTATGCTTTTTTTTTGCATTTTCGAAGCTTAAAGAATATTAAAAAAAATGTGAAATGTAGAACACAAAATTTTTGAATATTTTTATTACGAATAATTTTACAATTACACATGGAATAATTTTACTCGGAATACAGAACAGGTACGAATACGTCTTTTGCCAAAAATTTATGTGCAAATGACACATTAGTAATAATTGCCCAGATTGCTATTCTTTGCAATAAATTATCATTTTTTGTTTTGTATATAATGTTTTTTATATTTCTTGAATAAAATGAATATTTTACTTTAAATTAAATACTCCTAAACGTTAAGTGTCATATGCTTATTTTCTAACCTATTTTTTCGCTTCAAATTTTTTAATAAAAATTTTATGTACGTAAAAGCATTTCTAAGTGCTTTTATGTTTAGAGTTTAAGCTTTTGTTTGAAGAAAAGTTTTGAGTTTGAACCTCTATTTGCTTACTGTGGTGAAAAAATTAACAGTTAAGCTTGGGGTGTAAAAAGCACTACCGCGAGTAACGACGTTAAAAAACAAGTAACGACGGTTTAAAAGATGAAACAGCACTTTTCGCCCTTTCTACCATTTTCTATCTTAATTAGGATCAATGGGCTCTGATTTCTTCTTTCTAAACACAAAAACTCAAAAAATGTAAAAAAGAACCCTAAAAGTTGAAAAAGTACTTTTTCGCCCCCTTTATACTTTTTTATCTCAATTAGTATTAATAGACCCTGATTTTGCATTTCTAAGTTCAGAAACTTAAAATATGTTAAAAAGTTCCCTTAAAGCTGAAAAAGGACTTTTTCGGCCTTGTTTACCCAAAATATCCCATTATTTTAGCCCAATATAAATGTTATTTAAATTATATTATATCATACTCCGTTTTAATTCTAAAGAAACCTGTGTTTAAAATTTTATCCAAATTGGCCAACTAATTTACTATTAAACGCATTTTCCTCTGTTTTCCCTTTTTAGTATTTTTTTAATTCCCATTCACGTGCCAAAATTTTTTTCTCAACTAGATGTCTGTATATAAGTAAAATGTGGGGTTAGCCTTTACATAAATTCCGTTAAAGTTCACAAAAATATTTTATTTTAAAAAAGTACCAAAAAGTACAAGTACAGCGTCTCGGGCTTCCATTTAACGTACATTGTCGCAGTTGCAGGAATATCGATACCGAGGGAACGGTGTTTCCTCTTCTCTGCGAGTGCTCCGCCCTTTCTGCCCAAAGGCACAGTTTCCTGGGCGGGTTCATACTAGAGGACCTTCGTGAGGCGTCTGGGGTCGGGCTGAACGACCTGCTGAGATACCTGACGGCGACGTGGGTCTAGTACTCCTATCTCCCCATGGGTTTCCTGTCCTGGGGAGCGTCACCTCTGACGAGTGGTGTGATCTTGTCAAAATGGGGTCATCTGACTCTACTTGACAGTTTGCGCATAGCAAACTACCACGTTAACCAACAAAAAAGTACAATTTTTATCCCTATAAGTTTGAATTTCCAAAATGTACCAAAAACGTATTCATACTTTTTGCAAGAGTGACGATATTTCTAACTTTATTGGTTTAGAAGATGCAAGTGGCCCCAAAAAAAGTACCAGATTATAATTTCTACCCGTTTTACCCTCTTATTTATTATTTTTTGAGTGATATACAATGCTTTTTAAATTTTTTTGTATTTTGTTTGGTTTAAAAAATATAATGTTACCGATTTTTCACCTTCTTACCTCTTTTTACCACCTAAATATCCCAATTTCCAAAAATCCCTTCTTAGTAGATCTTCACATCGGGTGATAAGTCCACAGCTGCAATTTTATGTCCATAGTTTATGCGTTTGGGTTTGACGAAAACAAATCAGTTAGTTTGCCAATCATTAACGTTACGTTATTAACGTATAAAGATAAAAAGTGGGTGTGGCATCCAAAATTTCCCAAAAAGTCTTAGCCTCTTGTTCCTTTGAGACCATCAGTAACATGATGTAAAAACTTCAAAAAAATCTGTTTAACGTTGTGGCCAGCTATAAAATACAAACATACAAACAAATTTTTTTCATCTTTATAAATATACAGTCTTCGCCACTTGAATATCACACCTAAAAAATTTTTTGTTTGGTTCAATATCTCACGAACCAAACGTGATAAAGACATAATTTTTTTTAAATTAAAGCTTTTTTTTAGTTTCAAATCGAATGCAAAAACATCGGTTTGGATATCTTTATTGGTTTATATTATATGAATTTTTTACTAAATTATTTTAAAAAAAATTACCCTGAATTTTGCACCACTTGAATAGAACATCCCCAAAAAAAAACATTTATGCGATTTTTTACGATTTTTTATGTCTTTATCACGTTTGGTTCGTGAGATATTGAGCCAAGCAAAACAATTTTTTAGGTATGCTATTCAAGTGGCGAGGAGTGTATGTATATGTGTAGATAGATAGTTATCATGCATATGTACATATATACTTAATGAAGTTGCTATTACAAATTTAAGAAACTACAAATAAAATGAGAAACTTATATATCTTCTTTCCACTGATAATAAAAAATAATAATAGCCAAACTTTTCAGCCACTAAATA
The DNA here is from genome assembly GCA_003055125.1 of Paykullia maculata. Taxonomy (NCBI): domain Eukaryota; kingdom Metazoa; phylum Arthropoda; class Insecta; order Diptera; family Rhinophoridae; genus Paykullia; species Paykullia maculata. The sequence goes on from NDXZ01022805.1 coordinate 6,868, forward strand.
CTATAACTTTTTTGGGATCACTTTATTATGTGTTTATTTATAAGCACTTCTCCTTATAGCTTCTAATGAATAAGCCAAATCACTATTTAACTTCTATGTTACAAATATTCGCAACCATATTTGTAGACGAATAAAATGAATGCCTAAAATATTTTATATATATATGTATGTGTGTGTGTGTGTGTGCCTTACATTTACTATAATAAAAAAACCAAGTACTTTTAGATGAATACTCCTCGATTTCATCACAGCAGTTGTTAACTTTCATGAGATACATCCTGCCCTTCAAACCTTATAAAATTTGCACAAAATTTTAGAATAGAAAAGGAATTTTTTGTTACATTTTATTTGAGGTTTTTGCTTTGGCAAACTCAAGTAGAAAAGGATGGATGTTACCACGAATAGTATTAGTAGTTGATTTTATGAATAACAGTCAGGCTTCATCATTTATACATTAACATGTTAAATTTCTTCTTAAAAAAAAAATTGAAGAGAAAAAAACTGTAAACAAGTTACTATTATGTACAACAAGGGGCCGACCGTTTTTACTCTAGAGAGTTCTTTAGGTTTTTCTGTTGCAAAACGTATGTACATATGTATGTACATATATAGCTTAAGTTCTATTTCACATTGATATTCAACCAGTTGCTTACGTTATTGCTCAATGGCTGCCAGACTTCCAAACAAAGGTACTACTGGGTATAAAACTAAAATTTAATTAAAGGAAGGAATGAAATAAAATTCTTTTAATTTATTTCTATCAAGTAAAAGCGATATTTTAATTTAAAGTATTGGAGATAAGTATAAGTGCATCAATACGTTATATATATTTGTTACATAAAGTAGTGATTGTAAAAATTGTAATGCAAGGGTATGCAATATTTAAAAAAAAGGGTCTTACATTTTTTATATATAAAAAGATAATTTATTGTAGCTTGCCTAAATGCCATCTCCAAGAGTATTGTAAGCAATATGAACCATTATCTTCTTGATGACATACATAAGTTTAAAAAAGTTTTGCCAAATTTACCATAATTCAAAACAGTAAAAAGTGATGTCAACCAAAAGTGAAATGGCAATATGTTAACAGCTGACAGTCCACGAGTGGTTTTCACAACTTACCGATACCGAAAAGTTAGGATGTTATCAGACATACAAATCTAAAAATTGTCCAACCTTTAATTTTTAACTTAAGACTTGCTAAATTAAGGTTGTCATTTTTAAACTATTCAAACCTGCCATTAAGTATATAAAAAGTTGTAGTCTAAACTGCCATAAACCTAAAAAAATGTATTTGAAATGATAGTTGTGATAATGAAAAAAGTTACAGAGTTATTGTTGTTCACTTTAGCTAGAGTTAGCTTAAGTTATTACACATTTCTTAGTCATAATAACGGCCCTAAAATAAGAAAAAATAAAGCTAAAAGTTAAAAATAAGAGGGTTTCAAGTACACTGTATTTAACGAATAGTGCTGTCTATGTATAACATTCTTACTTGTTTATATTTGAATTTTCTACATCTTAATAAAAGCTTAAATACTATTTATTTCATCATTGGTCGTACAATACCCTTTACTAAAAAAATAACATACAGAAAACTTTGACCTGTTTTTTGTTATCATTAAAACAGTTGTTGGAATTACAACCAAAAAAAAAAACTAACTGACAACAAATAAATGAACGGAAATCCAGCAGCTAAAAAAATTTCACATACAAACAAACTCACACTGCCATTTAAACTCTAAGACCACAACACACGATATGTTTATTATAAATTACAATGTGTTATGAAAGCACAAGTTTCAGTTTAGTTGGACAACTTGTATGACCGGAAATGCTGCTAAATAAAAGTAACACACTGTTAGGTTTTATATGTATGTAGACAGTAAAAGTACGTTTTGTGAATACATACTACGTATGTATGTTTGTATGTATATGTTTGTACTAATACAAAAAACCAACACAACATAATAAAAACTATAATAATCTTTGACATAATGACTATATGTATATAGACATAAGCCACAGTTATATGAAACAGAGTATTACTTTAGAATGGTGAAGATATTAAAAGTCTGTATATACTTACATATACAAATTTAATTGCTAGAGTTATTAAGCAGGATTATTTACTTTCTTTAATTTTTACTCTAGTTTTATACCATAAGGCAGATTTGGTATATAATTCTAAACATAATAGGTTTAAAACGTGACTTTATTAGTAAAGTTTAAAAAAAATACTTTAAATTAATATACAAATTGTTTGGGACCAATTTAGTTAAAGTGCTACTAAACTTGATCCCTCCTGCAAGCCACCTGATACATTTTTATCAGTTTAATGCAAAAAGGCGTTTTATACAATATTTTACGGTTGCAAAGGTTTGTATGTAAATATGAAAAAAGTTGTACAATGGTTATGCCACATATTAAAGTAACACCAAATACAAAAAAAAAAAAGGAAACAACTATTAAAATCATTTTTGATCACACACGGAAGTTCTGCTTTTTAAAATTAAAAATATTCTACCATGTAAAATCCGTTTATTTTCTAACAATATTTTTTGATTGTTAGGGTTGTTTCACACTCATCAAGTCAAGTCACGTCAAGTCTGAGTTTTAAGGAAAGAGAGAGACAACCTCTCGAAAGGGATATAGACCAGAGAAACAAAATAAGAATTTCCAAGTTGTATCAACATGTTAATAAAATTGTACTTTTCGCAACCCAATTGTACCAAAAAAATGTTTGTAATGTTTTTTTTAAAAATGTTTATTTTAATAAAAAAAAATCATACGTTACAATTCACTAGTACATTTATTTATATATTTAAGAAAAACCAATTGGTTTTTCATTATTAAATAAATTTAACAAAATATCGTACAAAAAAATTCACTTGTTTGTTAACAAAACATAACAAAATTAAAATATAATTGAGGGATTCACAAGCTAACTTATGATATCAGAATGTCATATGTCCTAACAAATTTTGTTGCTTTTCATACTAAAAGTGTCTTAAAAATATATGAATTTATCTTTATTGTGCTGTCGTAAGCTATGCTTAGTCGAACGGAAAAAGAAACAACAAAGTACTTAAACCATTTAAATTTTTTAGGACATATGACATTATGATATTATAATTAGCTTGTGAATCCCTCAAATATAAATATTTTTATGGATTTTATACATTTTTATATATTTGAAAAGTGCAAAACATCTTAAATAATAATAATTGAGATCAATCATATATATGTGGACAACAAATTTTTTGGTATTTAAAAATTATGGCAAAAAAAATTTGAAGACTGTAGCCAATGTTACGTTTGTATTAGGCATGAAACTGTAGACACATATAGCCTTTTTCTTTCATTAGTTTTAAAAATATTTTAATATGAAAAAGCTCTTTCTACATTAGCAGATTAATGTGGAACAACTCTTGATATATCTTCAAACATTAATTCGTTTAACTCAATTGTTAATAGAAAAAAATATCGACGCTCTTTTTCAATGAAGGTGTTGTTAGAATTCAGGATTAAATTTAATTACCGTTTTAATTAATTCAATTAATTATATAATCGACAATTCTATTTTTTTTTAATTAGGTTCTTTACTGAACAAAATTTTTTTTTGAATTAAATAATTAATTCATTCAATCAACTGTCTTAAATAAGTTATAAGCTCCTATTGAAAATATTGGTTTTCTACCATTAAAGTTTTAAAATATTAAAAACTGATTTTGCTTTTTGTATATTTGTCGGTGTAGTTGTTAGACGTCGAACTTTAAAACCGAAGTACCCCGGTTCGAAGGAAAGAAGAAATTAAAAAAATTAAAATTAAAATTTTAAAAAAGGTCACACACACCACTTGACTTATCAAGAATCTGTACACACCACCCAATCGTATGAGACGTTGCTTAGATGCAACGTCTTTTTTTCTTTTCATCATTTTTGTGATTATACAATTTTTTGGTTTTTCCTGTGTTAATGTTGAAACCTTTTTCCAAAAATTACAAATGCTTAAAGTTTTAAACCTCTTTTAATAATTCTAGCTAAAGTTTTAAATTGTGTGTTTATTGATTCAAAATGTTCTTATTCATTTGGATACATTTTCACTAAAAATGGTGAATTTTTGAAACCATTTTAAAATTTCATTGTCAAAGTCCACTTTTTTCTCAATGTTGCACACAATTTTATATAAAAAATTTTAACATTTTTTTTGATTAAATTAATAGGGAAAACATGAGTTTCCAAGTAAAATTAAAAAAAATGATAAACTGGGAAAATTTATAAATTGTACCAAATATGCCATTGGTGTACCAATGTACTTTTTAAAACTCAATTGTACAAACTTTTGCATCCCTGATACAGACTTGACCGTACTCGTCAATTTAATTTTTTTTCTTTTGTCAAAAATTTTTTTGTGAATGAACGTAAATGCAAGTTTCAAAGATAATTGAAAAAAAAACTGATTAGGTAAACTTGATGAGTGTGAACCGAGACTTACTACAAAGATTTTTGTTGTGATATTATGACGTACGACAAAGCATCAAAACAAGTTTTGAAGTTAATACATTTGTTGTTACCATAAAATATTTCTGTCATAGAAAAAACTGAATCTGTATACTTATTTTAGAGTTAAATTAAAGTTACAAACTCCACCACAACTATTTGCATAAAACAAACTTGCAAGTAGCTGGCACAACTAACTGCAACTATTATTTTTTGTTTTGTTTTGATTGGTTGACCTGTGCACAACTTATCTTAACCAAAGAAATATTTAAAAACTTTCATGGTTATACTTAATAGCAGGAGTGTTATAAACAAATTTCGAATCTCGAAATCGTCGTGCATTTGTTGAGTGTACATAACATGGCTTACAACCTAAGGATTATGGTAAAACAGTTTTTGCTTACACTGGTTATTTTCTACAACATGTCATTCGCTAAGAGCCTTATAGACTTACCTGTACTAAGCCTAAAACGAACAAAATATAAAGTTTGTTTTAATTTGTTTGGTAAAAAGTACTCAGAGTATAAATGTTTAAATTATGTAATAAACAGGATAATTGTGTTAGAAAATAATCAAACAAATGTAAACAAATTGCTTTAATCTACTTAAGGGCAAATTGTTGCTATATTGTGGGGCGAAGTAATAAAAATAATTTAATTTTGTTTAACAGAAGAAGTTTGAACTTTTAATGGTAGTAATTGTATTGACAATTTTATATTTGAAATGAAAATTGCTTTTTGATTTTAATGGTTACTTCTTAATATATATAAACAGTTTTTTTTTCGCTTCCTTAGAAAAATTTCTTTTAAAATGTATTTTCAAGGTCTTATAAAGTTATTGAAGTCAAATATACATATCCACAATAAGAATTGCTAAACTTACACTGCGTTGCTAAAAATAAAAGTGTATGGGGGCAAATTTATAAAATAGCGTTGAAGGGAAACGTTATATCTTACACTACAGACATTAATGTCTAATTAAAATAATTTAAAAAAAATGAATGCCAAACTAAAAAAGAAATACCAAAAATTGGTGTTGAAACTAACCATTTCCCTTGTTATTTTTGTTTTATTTTCTTAATGGTGGCAATTATTCAGTTAGGAGAAACTCAGTAATGCCAATTATTTAACATGCTACTTATACCACTAATAAATACTTTTTTAATTTTTACTTTTTAACATGCATTGTCATTAACATATTTTATTGTTCTTTCTTATTGTTTCTTTCTTAATAACTATAGGCAAAATCAGATTTACTTATTAGTTTTTTCATTTTAACATACGATAAGTATTGTTTTAATTGAATTAGTGAAAAAGTGAGAGTTTGTTGTGGCAACGGGGGGCTACTTAACGAAGTAATTTATAAAAAAAAAACACCTGTATAACATTAAAACACACACTTAACAATAAATTATTTCGTCTTAAAAACCATTACTTTAAGTATTATAAATCTATCAAATATTGTGAGCAGGAAAATGATTAATTAACTTCCTTTAATTTATTTCTTTACTGTTTGTATTTGGTAATAAAAACTATTCAGTTTATTACCACTTCAACGAAAAATATATAAATATTTTTTTTATTAGACAAAGATCTAGAAAATTAATATTTAAAAGTGGACACATAGTAATCGAAACTAAAAAGGTTTAAAAAAAATTTTTGTTTTGAATAAATTGCTAAAAACTTTTACTATGAGTTAATTGTTAATTGTTAATTGTTTTCACAATTAACAATTTTAGACAAAAAGTACTTTCATGACTGAAAAACATATAAAGCTGGACCGTCTATAATGGTGAGAGAAGCTCGCTAAATGCCGCTAGAAACTTTATAAAAATTTCAATTGTCCTACAACATATACAAATGTGCTTTTGTAAGTTATGAGTTTGATTAATAGTATGATCGCTCATATCCGAACATCAGATGCGCAAATGAGAGAAGAAGAATGGTTTTCATATTATAAATAAATTGTAGCACACAAAATTTTTTGAAATGATTAGAAATATTTTTTTTACTGTTTTTTAATAAAAAAGAAATTACGTTAATCACTGATTCAAAAACCTCCTTTCAAAAAGTCAACATTTTCCATTGGCATACAAATTTTGACAACGCAAAATATCAAATAATTTAAAGAGAATTTTTGTTTGGCCTTAGAAGCAAGATTTTTGTTTCTTCTTAAACACTAAATTTAAATGTCAAAGAAGTTAAGCTCTACCATAGTTTCACATCTCTTTAAGTAGAGTTGTTTTCTATAGGGAAATGGGTTTCTTCTTTTAACCATACATACATATGGGCAAATCCCAGAAACAGAGTACCAAGTAAACATTTTTCAATTTAATCTAGCTTACTTTTTTTTTTAAAAATATTAGACTAGATAATTAATTTTACATAAAAAAAAATTTTTTTTCGATGATCATCAATACAAAAATTATTATCAAATCCTACCCTACCTTAGGTCTCTTAAGATTATACAAGAAATGAAAAATTTTTAGGTGATCATACCATTACTTTATTGTTAATATAGATGGTCCGATCGAAAGCCATATTTTTATTCATTCAATTCTGCTTGATTTTAATAAAAAAATTTTTGTTTACTATTTTGGAAAGATTAAAGTTAGGTATAAAATGTCAGGTCCATTCGTTGTAGGAAAACAAGGTCTTTTTTTTATATTGTGAGTAAAATAAAAATAATTTTTTAAGTTTTCTATATTTTTGGTTTAGGTTCATATTCTACTTTTAAGCAAATAAAAAACTAAAATGTTCACAATAAAAAATAAAAAAATATTAGCATATTAATTTCTGTAGCGTGCATAACGATTTGAGAGACACCATTCTGAAACCATTAGGATACTTAGACCATATAAATAGCTTTTTATATAAAAGTTATTACAAAATTTGGAGATATATTTTTTAAAATAAAAAAAAAAAAATTTTTTTAATTACTTTTTTTTACAAAAAAAATGTTTTTAGTTAAATTTATTAACCCTTAACATCTTGCCAACTGTAATCAAAAATAATTTTTTTTTAAATCTTAAACACAACAAAATAGTATGACCTTTTTAATGAAGGCTCCACTACAATATTTTCAATAATTCAAAGCTAAAAGGTTGCCACTGTTTATCAAAATTAAAAAAAAATATATTCACAAAATTTTATCAAAATCGGAAACCATCTGGTAAAAATAACATGGAATTACTCTACTGGAAAAAATGTAGCGTGCGTCACAAAGGGTTCACGGCTGTTAATAAAAAACCACGAAATTCTTTGGCTCCAATCAAGTTATTTTAGATTTCTCTTATATTCATCTTTCTTTTAGAATTTCGGTTTTTTGTGCTTTATTATGCAAAATTCGCTTAAAATTACAAAACACACTCCAACTTAAAAGTTAATTTCACTTTTTGTAGCGTGCGTCACGAAACTTTGGGATCAAATATTTTACAACAAATATCTGTTACAAAATTACGTTTTATGCCATTCGAAAGTACAAATAAAATCCCACTAAACATTACGTTAAAGGTAAAGGTATCTCTTTTGAAAGACCAAAAAATGTTTATATTTTAATCTAAAAACGCGTACGAATGTAGCGTGCGTCACGAAGGATTTGCCTATATTTATGTCAGAAAATGAAGAAAGAATTAAAAATGATGAATCTACAAAAAAGGGCTGATAGAGGATTGTTGAAAGATATAGACTTGCACCTTTTTTTTTTGGTTTTGGACCTGAAATTTTTTGTTTGCGTTGCTAAAAATACGCCTAAAAGTTGACATCGAGGTTCTTACACACTTACACTTACACTTTTTGGTTGTTTACATAAGCAAATTGGAAAATCCCTTGTTTCTTCGTAATAATATACATTCTTTTTGTTACATGTAAGTTACAAGTTCTATATGTTACAAGTTGCATATACATATGCAAATCTGTCAGTAAACTCTTTTTGCATTGTATGTTTTGCGAATAACTAACTAATTAACTAAACTGTTTTGCCTTTGTCTGTTTATATAAATATTCATAGATAATTATAGAATGATATACAAAATTGGTAAAGAAAATGAAATTCAGTCCTATATTCTGCTGCACCATATATTAAGCAGTCCTTTACGTAATTTTGTTACCTTTCGACAGTCTTCATCAGAAGAAAATTTCCGTTGTTATAGAATTTAACACATTTTTGAAAAAGGAAATCCGTTTCATAGAACTATATATTAAGTAAATCTACAGTTAATAAAAAATGTTAAGTTAACATACTTAAATAGGTTTAACTAATTATTTGTTTATTTATATATTTATTTTATATTTATGTATGTAAAAGTATGTATGTATTAAGTAAGAGTAATATTTAAATGTAATTATTTTAATGGATTCAAAAGAATTGACTTGGTTTTTCAGGCTCAAATTAATTACATTAAGTATAAAAAAAACGCGTGTTAAAGTACCATCAAGTGCATAATTTGTGCGACGTAAAGGGACACTAAATACGTTAACCATTTAAGGACTCCTTAACAGTACTTTTATATGAAAAGAAATTAAAGTGAACAAAAAACGGCAACAAATATTACAATTTCTTAAAAAAAAGGCAATTTGATTCATATGGAATCTAACTATGTCGTACAGTGATTGCAAAGCAAAGTTGTTCAGGGGAAAATAAGAAACATGGGCAGAGAATTTTAAAAAAACAATTTTTTAATTGCGCTTATAGATCCTTTTCCAAAACTCAATAAAAGCAAATTGTTTTACCGCATGTCCGGGAATAAAAACAAAATGTTTAAAACATTTGAAAATGCACTGTATTTGGAAAGCAAAACTTAAAATCCAGTTTGTAAATTTTTAAAGAAAATAATATTGTTCTATGCTTTTTCACATATTTTTACCCAATCGATTTCGCTAATTTTTAATGTCAAATGGCTTAAGGGAATATAAAGTAATTAGGTTAAGTAGTTGAGAATGTTAGAATGTTTCCCAAAAACAGATTGATGGTGCTTCACTTGTGATAGTAAAACTTTGGTTTTTTGTTGTTAAACATGTATAGTTGACGAATATCGAGGCAGATTGATAAAGTTGATATATATTAACAAAAAGTATAAAAACCTGCTGTCATTTTTCCTTTTTTCGAGTGCCAGCAATTGTAAAATGCTCCAACAAACACAAAATGAAAAGTTAAAAAAAAATATTTTGAAATATTCTTATCAAACTAAACTTTTATGAATAAAATTAGAATTATTATTAAGTTTAACTATACATACATTTGAGGGATTCACAAGCCACTCATATGTCATATGTCCTAAAATTTTTTAATGGTTTAAGTTACTTTTCATACTAAAAGTGTCCTAAAATAATGCTATGTTTATTGTGCTGTCGTAAACTATCCTTAGCTAAACAGAAAAAGCAATAAATGTTTTATTTAATGTCGGCACATTGAGCACATTTTTCATTACATTTTCACACATTTCACGCGGTATTTTATTAATTTCATCACGAATATTTTGTTCGAGTTGCACCAGCGTTTCTGGTTTGTTTGCATAAACCTTGCTTTTCAGATATCCCCACAAAAAGAAGTCCGGAGCAGTTAAATCGGGTGACCGTGAAGACCAATTAACATCACCATTTCTTGAAATAACTTGTTGTGGAAAGATGTCTCGCAGTAATTCCATTGTAATCCTGGCTGTATGCGATGTGGCACCGTCTTGTTGACACCACATGTTAGTCAAACCCAAAGCATGCAGTTGTGGCTTTAAAAAATTTTTAATCATATCACGATATCGCTCCCCAATGACAGTTACCGTTACGCCGTTTTCAGTTTCAAAGAAGTAAGGTTCAGTGATTCCTCCTGACCAAATTGCACACCAGACTGTCTCTTTTAATGGATGCAAAGGTGACTGATGAATAATTTAAGGGGTTTCTATTGCCCAGAACCGACTACTATGTTTATTTACATATCCATTAAAATGAAAATGTGCCTCGTCACTCCTTATGATTTTTTCATGAAAATCGGGGTTGTCATGGGCGAGCTGTAACATCCTATTGGCATATGTAGGCGTAAATGGTCTTCCGGAAGAAGCTCTTGTGTCAACTGAATCTAAAATGGAACCAAATGCAAAACCTTGTGCAAAATTGTGGCCAAAGTTGTTCTTTGAAGACCAAGCACGGCGTCGAATTGAAGTTGATGTATTGTTTTGAACACTTTCTTGAGCAGCAGTAATGTTTTAAGCCGATCTTGCAGTACGTTGTGATCCATGCTTGGGTTTATCAGCTACATTCCCTCTTTCTTCAAAATCATTCACTACACGATAAGTAGTGCGTCTATTGGCAAGTTGTTTCTCCCAAAAATTTCACGTAACTTTCTCATCGTCACAGTAATCGATGATTGATTTTGATAAAATGTTTTAACGATTAAAACATTTTTCCGTAATAAATTTGCCACGTCTCTACTTTACGACTGCCAAATATGAACTGTCAAGACTAATGTTTCCCAAAATGGCGGCAAAACAAAGTAGTATACCTTGCCGGCAGACACCCTGTACTTTTTTTTAAATTCGGAAGCCTGGTTGATAAAAACTGGTAAAAATTATATTTTGGTTTTTATTTGAGCCCCTATACCTACTTAACCAATAAACATGGAGAACTAATTTGAACTACGTTCGTCACTTATCTAAAAAATAAGTATACGTTTTCGATACTTCTTAGAAACTCAAATGTATAGGGATAAAAACGGGAAAATGGGAAAAAGTATTAATTAGTGAAAAACAGGTCCGCTTTGAATAAAATTTACGCTCGATAAATAGTTATATAAAAATACACTCTTACATAAGTATATTGAACAGTAGAGATATAAATTAATTTTTATTATGCTTTACATATTGTTAGAATCCACATTTTAAATACATTTGAGCATACCTTCGGAATACAAAAAGTTTGACATAAAGGAATAGGTTTGATTGAAAACCACTTCAATGATAATTTAGTCATCAATGTTAGATAAGAGATTGATTTACTAGGCTGCTGCGTTTTCCTTGTTGTAAACAAAAAAAAAGAAATGTTAAATAAACAAAATATCGCACACCTAGTTCAGAAGTGACACAACTCAAAATGTTTAATTTCTTAGAAATCGAAATAAACTGTTTTTAACGTAAATAAAAATAGTTAAAACGTTAGACCATTGAATTCGAATTAAAACTAATTAGCACTTAGCGTAGGGATCTATTACCATTATATTTTCTGGCACTGAAAACTAAAAATAAGTCATTTTTATGAATTGCAACTTTATACCAATTGAAACATAAAGAAAGACATAACTGTTTTTTATTAACAGTTAACAACAAAAAAATACACGGATATTTTCTTATAGATAAACAAGTGTATTGTGCATAGTTTAAGCATAAAAAAGCGGAAAATGAATATTTTGAGTTGTGTCACTTTTGAACTGGGTGTGCGATATGACATTAGGTAAAAGTACATACTAAAAAAACATTAGCGGATAGGATGTGACTTGATACATACACGTAGAGAAAAAACATAGTAAAAACATGATCACGACAACTATTTTATTTTCTATACAAAAAAATATGATTACCGCAAACAAATTATAGTATTTTTAGACGTTAATTACGTCACAATAATCCCAGTATTGGTTTATATTTTATCATTAAATCTTTATTGTTAATGAAAACTTTGTCATGTTTATCCACAAAAAATAATCTGTTTAAAAAACTATTGCGACAAACAAATCACGATTTGTTTGCAAAAATAAAATTATATATATAAAATGTTTCGTGTTGCGTGCAACAACAATATAGTTGCAAGGCAATCAAAATATGACAAAATTTAATAAATGTTTGTTTTCGGTTGTTGTTCTTCTTGAATTTGTACTTCGAGAGTTTAAAAAATTATAAATAACACTAAAAAATATAACAACAAAAAGATTGAGGATTGAGGGCTTGGCAATTGCAAAGAACACAATTTGATGTTCCCTTATTATAGCCCATAGAATTAACATTGTTATATAATAATAATTTTTTTGCTTTTACGTCAAATTGTGGGCGCTAGTGCCCAAGAATACCAATAAAATATTGATGGCCTTTAAAGCCGGAATACCCAGAATAATATTCTATTTGGATGTACCCATACGTATGTCCTATTAAAATAGAACAAATAGAAGCTACGAAAATATTTCTAATAACAAACAAATACGTTCTGGCTATATGTTTGACTTAGTTACTCGATTTACATCAACACGAAAGACTATTTTAAGATCCAGTAGGATATAATATGTATATACAACAAATTATTGTCCGTCTGCCTCTTCCTTATCCAAAAAAATAAAAATAAAGAACGCAACAGTAAAATCGATCAATTAATAATGCATTTTATATATTTTTTCTTTTAAATTTTGCTTCAATAAAACTTTAACATCAGTTTTTAAACTTAAGAAAATAAAGTGAAAGCAGTTAAAAATTCCATAGACCCAATTAAGATTTACACATTAATAAATATATTTTAATACAATTAAGCCTAACAATGGGTTTTAAAGTCTTTTAAATTTCATTGAAAAAATAAAGATTATTTGTCTGGGCCAAATCGTTATACCCTTCACCATGGGGCTAAAAAAAAAAATAATTTTTTTGTGTAAAAAAAAACTTAAAAAATAAACGAGGCAGTCGTCTTTTTTTGCTTATATCTCAGCCGATTATTAATGGATCTTGCCAGTTTTCAACACCGATTTTTTTCGAAAGTATTTCAAAAAGTTTGATGCTACATACAACCCTAGGTGATCTATGGGAGCTACGTAAACTTGGTTTCAACCAACACACGGACAGACAGATAGACGGACAGACGGACAGACGAATAGACGGACAGACGGACATGGCTAAATCGACTTCCCTATCTATAAGGATCCAGAATATATATACTTTATGGGGTTGCAAATTAATATTGAAGAAATTACAAACGGAATGACAAACCTATATATACCCTTACCACATGTGTGAAGGGTATAAAAAAGCAGACATTTGTATAGATTATGTTGTAGTTCTTATGGTAACTTTATAATTTTTTTAATTTAATATTATCATATACATAAGTATTTATTATAAAGATTCCCCTTGGAATCATTTTCCCTTTAGACAAAATCTACAAACTTTGCAAAAATATGGGTCATATTCGTATACTCTTAACAATACTTACGTACCCAATTCAAGCTATAAAAAGTAACAAAACTTTTTTTATTAAAGTCACGTGGGCTTCGTCGATAACTTAACATTGTACTAAGCAGCGCAAATGTTTACTAGAACATGGGGGATTTTTTTTTTTCGTTTTATTAAAAAATATACATAAAAATGAACAATGGCGAAGCAAATAAATCCACTACTTGGAAGTCCAAGAATGTTAATAGAAAAGTATTTCGTATTCAGAGATTCATTAAAAGTACACATGTAATAAAACCAATTGATACAAATTTAGGGAAAAAAATCAAAACAGCAAAAAGAACAAATTTTATTTTCTCTCAGAAGAAAAAAATTAAATAAATCAAATGTAGTTAAATTAAGTATCAATAAATATTGAAATAATTTGGTTAAGAAAGTCTTAACTAAAATCGAACGTGCCCAGCATAATCTTTGACTTTGTTTTGCCTTTTTAAATGATGTTTCGCTTAATAAACTCACGTATGATTGATGTTTGCCTTTGAATTTCACTTACATATACATATGTTTGGGTGAATTCTATACCCTTTACAATCTTATACTATAAAATATAAAACAATTTGTAGTGGGTTCTTATTGCGTTTCAGTATACTTTTCGTTTTGCCTTATATGATAGATGGTGTCAATTATCGGGCGACTTTTTAAGAATTCGTTAGCGAGATTTTTAATCCAATGAAATTTATTTTGGTGAATTTTGCAACAAAATTTTTTTTAACGACTATGTAAGCATTAGGAGGGTTTAAGCTTCTATTAAAGCTTAGTAGGTCAAGCTAGGGAAAATATTGGATCGCGAATGCATATACATTTTTAGTAATATAAAATGTTCTCCTGTTCAATTTAACATAAAGAAATTGTTTTGAACAAAACAGTTCATAGGAATCAGGATAGATATTTACATGGAGGCATGGAAAATTACCAAAATCAACAAATTTTGGTACTTGGCTCCGAAAAGTTATGTATGTAAAATTTGTTAAACATATATTTATGATTGCGACCTGAACTTATAAAGTTTTTATTTACTAAAAGATAGACAGACAAACACCCCTAGTTCTGTTAAAAAGTTGATTTTAAAGTGATCTTTGAAATTTTTTTGACGTTAACGTATCCTCACAAACCCTTCATATATATCAATATATCGATATTTAAAAAAAAATGTATATCGTCGATATATTTCTGGCATATTAAATTTGTAAAAAACTCTTCTCGCCGTCTTAATCGAATAGACTGTTTAAGGCTTGTATTGACAACAACGGCACGACAAGTTTTATTACATTTAAGGTACATATTTGCAGGTCTATAGTAGCAAGATTGTATCCGCATCCGTAACAGTTCTATTGTGCATAATGTTTCGATTACATTGTTCTGCTTTAAAAGTATTTTTATCAAAGCATTAGCTATGTGAAGTTGTGTGTGTCCATCATTTCACGCCAGTTCCTTTGGAAGAAGCCTACGCATATTTAGTTTGTCGGGCTTCATTGGTGTCTTTGGAAATCATTGCTTCAAACATAGGGTGCCCCTTATGGTTGATTAAAATTTCTACAGCCTTTTTTATATGTCTGTTTTATGAATTTTGGAAAAATATCGATATATCGGGAAAACGATATTGATAAAAATATCATTAATTTGTTTGCATTTACCCAGTATGTTTGTATATTAGGCAGACGGAACAGGTTTTTTTATTTTCTATAATACAGTTTTTTAAAAAAGCTTTTTTGTATAAAAGTGTTTTTTTTTAAACTTAAGATTAATAAAACATTTT
This sequence comes from Paykullia maculata, assembly GCA_003055125.1. Lineage (NCBI taxonomy): Eukaryota > Metazoa > Arthropoda > Insecta > Diptera > Rhinophoridae > Paykullia > Paykullia maculata. The sequence goes on from NDXZ01022805.1 coordinate 22,320, forward strand.
TTGTATTAATATGGGGCTTGGAATTTTCAATAGATATCTTGCCTCAAGTCAATAAATGTGTTTTCCATTCACACATTTAGTAGATCAAATTTATTTTTTGCAAAATTATGATTATAATTTCTGAGTTTTTAGACCAATAAAAAGAACAACATATCTTTTAGTATTTACAATATAAAGTCTATTAAAAGAGAAGCAGCAAAAACTCACAATGTGAGGCATTCAAATTGCACCTTTTTTTAAAATAGTGATCAGCTGTAGCCCAGCTATAAAATTTTTCAATATATTAAAACAATCTAAAAAAAAAATATGTTTCAAAGTTGAAACATTTAAAAAAATAATACTTTATTAAGATAGAACCAAAAAAAATGTTTTTAAGAAATAAAAAGTGAAATTAAAAAACTAAAATCCGCCTACTGAAAATCAGCCTTTAAAACAAATAAAACAAGAAACTTGTTCTATACAAACTATTTATTATTTAACATCTATTAAATAAATAACTTTATCAGCGCGCGATACAAATCCTTTAACAAAATATTTATTCCACGAAGTAAACCTGTTAACTGACCAATTTGCAATGTGCAATTTGACGCAATTTAATTATTATCTCTGCGGAAGTATAAAGTTGTTTGAATACGCCAGTAAGCCACAAAGCGTTATTTTTTAAATGCAGCTGGATTGACTGCAAAAAGTGTGTGAAAAATAAAATTTTATAATTAAGCCATGTATGCGTCGGCCGCATTGTTCTTAAGCAATTATCTGTCAATTAAAGCCATTTTTTCGGATATTAGAAAATTTGTCTATATTTTATTTCAGTTTAAAGTGTTTCGTAGATTTTTAGGCTGTAGATTAATCATTAAAAAATTTGCTTCATATTAATGAGACTGGCACAACATGAAACATTTACTTGTCGTGATATATGATGAACTGTTTGAATAGATAGGGTGACGGCAATACTTTCTAATAAACTATGAGTTTAATAGATGATATTTACATCCAACACAAAATACCGATCAAAGAGTGCTGATGATAAAAACCGTAGCTGGTTTTAAAAATGCATTCTACTCGGCTAGTGTCGGGAGATAAACTTTTTCACAATGTTCTTTCAATTATCACATAAAAATATTAATTTCTTAATTAATAAAATAATATAAAATATTACTATAATAATTAAAAGTTATTTTTTATGCAACAGCAAGAGAATCAATGAATTAAAATAATTCTTTAAGAATTCCCAAAAAAAGCTGAAGGACCTTTCATTTCATCATATCCTTTTTTTATAAGTTATAAATTTATATATATTTTATTAATAATTAGAAGAACCAAATCAGCATTTATTTTTCTTCTACAGCAGAACGTTAAAACTACATCAACTCACATGAATAGTAGTTTTGTTTAACACATGCGTAAAAGGGGCGTATGTGAAAATAGCTTGATAATTGTTTGTCTGCTCTTTAATAAAAATAATGACACAACGAAAGGATGTTAAAAGCAACGCTTTGTAATTATTTTTTATAGCTCACTCAAAAAAGAATAGTTGACAGATAAAAACTCTTGAAATAATTAAGACAAAATTGTTTATTAGAGACAAAGCAAAATCCTTAACACCAATTATAATAAATACTATTTTATTATTTGCCTATTTTGCTAGAATTTTTGAGGTTATTTAGCAGATAGATAGTTAATACAACAAATCGATAGCAGCTTTCCAGTTGAACTTTGTAAACAAATCATAATTTTTTTAAATGTTTGTGTAAATAGATAATTAGAAGAAAATTTCATTTGGCAGAGAGTTTTTAAAAAATAATCAAGTAAGTGCGCTATATTTGGCTACGCCAAATTTTATA
>NDXZ01022824.1:0-10825 GCA_003055125.1 Paykullia maculata
TTAAGGTATGTTAATATCTCTTTTTCAAATTTACATTCACGTACTAAAAATAGCAAAAAAAAAGCATATTTTTTTCGATATTATTAATACCATGAGTTTCACTTTAACTTTTTTTGGAAAAAATTTAATTACTGAATTGTTTTGTATGAAATTTAAAATAAAACTTGAAACTAAACCTAGGAAAAAGTAAAAGGTAACTTTATTATTTGTTACTAAATTATGCAAACTTTTTAACCAGTTAAATTTTTAAATTTTTCCTCGAATATACATAAAATACAGATACATAGATATCTATTTATTAATGTTTTTGTTTTAAATTATGTTTCAAAAATCATTATGTTTTTTGCAACATACAATAAATTTTAAACCAATGATAATATATATTAAGCCTAAGTGGCAAAAACAAACATATGTTTTTTTTAATTTGTAAGGATTAAACAATGGGTTTGCATATATTGAAAAAAAACGTTTATATACATTTTTATTATAACAAATCAAAAACAAATTTATTTCCATGACTTTTAAATCATTTAAAATTGATATAAATTATCTGACATGAACAGCGATTTGTTAGCGTCAATATGTATTTGTTGTGGTGAAGTTGGCTATTAAAATTATAGCCAAGTTTTTTAGACTGTATTACAAAACAAAAATTTAAATGGAAAACAAAATAATGATGTTAATTTTAATCACAGTAAGTACATGTCAATTTAATAATAAAATATTTTTTAACCAATGTCTAACTAAAAGTCATAATAAGTTATAAAGTTGAAAAGGCTTTTAATAACTAAAATACTCACCATTTAATTAATTTTTATAAATAACGTTACAATAAGTACAATATAAAAAGTTGTAAAGTAAAAATGGGATTGGGACTGAATGAACCCTACGCTATCTTTTACAATTGCCCATAGAGATCAAAAGATTTAGCAAATTTTTTCTTATTAGAAGAAATTGGAAAAATATTTTGATTTTTACAATTAACTACGATACAACTGAGGTTGTGAATTGGCTAATATTTTATGCAAACTTGTTTTTCAAACACTTATTCCTTACTGAGTTATTTTTTGATTACATTGATGATGTAAGGTCAGGATCTTAATCAAAGGTTAACCTAGAAAAACTTAAAGCTATATGACTGCTAATAGGAGAAAGTTTTGTTAAGATTGTGCGAAATCTATATACTCAGTTTGCGTACGTAGTCCAGATTTTATTAACGATTTTTTTATATACATGTGTATATAAAGCTTATCTCCAATGTCATATGCTGGAATAATTTAAATCGGTTTTAGATTTTATTTTGTTCTCATCAGTTTTGTTCGGATAAAAAAAACAACCAATGCGGTTTTTTTAATAAATATTAAAAAATGATTATCATGTTATTTTTGTTTTTTAATTTTTCGAAAAAACTTAACTAAAAAATAAAATTGTTTTCTATATTTGACAAATACAAATTGTCAATCATCCATTCTATTCGACATTTTGAATACGGCCATATGCATTAAAAGTTAAATCGTTAGTATTCAAGAAACAAATGTAACAAATTTTTTTACAATCAACATAGGGTGTCCCAATGTCAAGGTTTTATGCGGTTATAGTTTTTTATATTTTGGTATAAAAGCAGTTGCTTGGTTAAAAAAAACATTCTTATTAGTGACTAATATATCAAAAATACTAAAAACGAAACAGACATTTATAAAATTGTCCTCTATAATTTTAAACAGAAGAAATATCTATGAGGCATTTTACTCAATAAACTATTTCCAACATAGCATTACTAGATGTGATTGATGTTGTAAAAACAAAGTTATTTAATATAATTTATTAATATGCTGGGACACCCAAATTAAATTAAAAAAAACTTTTGAGATTTAAAACTGTTCTAGATCAAAATCAAAGAAATCGCTTTCTCACTGTGAATTTTTTGGTAGAATTCCAATTTAAAAACTCATACATCACTACTTAAGAAAAATAAATACGTTGTTAAAATTTGGATTTAATTTTATCATGAGATAAATCTTTTTTTGTTGTTATTTTTTTTTCAAATACAAAATTTACAACCTAGATTTAAATATTCAGCCATTCTTAAAATTGTATATGACAAATAAAGCAAGAAATATATGTCTGTATACAAATAAAGCAAACATTTACAAAAACGCTCGCACTGTCTCTTGTTTAAAGGTAAAACTAAACATTAAAATAAATTGACCACGAAAAGTTATATAAAATTCCAATGAAATTAAAACAGAATTGCGTATATTCGTTGGCTTATATTGCAATGGAATATCAGAAAATGGCAAAATAATAATTTATTCATTTTTTTTAAGATCAAAATTGGATAAATGTTGGTTTTGTTCATCTTAACGTGCTGCAAATGCCAGATTAAATAAAATTTATTAAACACAAAGGAGTATTTTTAATGATGCTCATTTATCAGAGGTCGGCATATGATACTTTATGGATTTATTTTAAATTAAATAATAACATTTATTATTTAATGGAATTTCAGTGGTTTGAAAAAGTTAAGCACAAATGGGATTTCGAGTAAAATGTAAAATATAACAGATGAAAGGCGAATGGAACTATTTTATTTATTAATTAAACAAATAATAAAACTCAATATTGTGTTAATGGATAGTAAAATGGTAAATTAATTTATTATTTTCTCTTTATGTTTTTATTGTGTTAAATGCTTTATTTTTAAAGTTCAACTTTAAGACTTAAAGCACAATATTATTTTGCTAACCTCAAATACACAGTTGAGCCTACAACAAATTAAATTACAGCATAAATTCATGTATGAAAAAAGATGGAAAAGAAGAATCGCCGACAAAAACATTATTCACAAAAAAAAAATCGTATCTGTTAGTAAATTATATTCATACTCACAATTCATAAAAGTTTTATGAAAAGTCCCGTTTTCTAACTTCTTAAAAAATGTAGGTTCCATAGTTGATATTTATATCCAACATCAGTATCGGTGTACTATTCAAAATTGCATTACACAAACTTAACCATAACCATGCATAGATTATTTTTATTATCACAAGTTTAACTGAACTAAAGCCAAAATGAACAAATAAGTTAATATTTATCATTAGAAAATAAACTTTACTTGGTTTTCCAGTTATAAAATTTTTGTCTGTTAAGTTTCTTATGAAAAATTTGTTTTTTTTTAGACTATATATATATATATATTTATAAATGGTAAGTGCAGCCAGTACTTTGTTGTTTTTTAAGAACTTTGTTGATGCTTGTTCTATCCGGCTAATCAATGTTGACGACAGCACAGCAAACATAGCAGTCAGAGTCATATTTACCCCTATTCTATTTGGCGTCGTCAACACAAGACGACAACGTTTTTGATCGTTTGCTGCAAATCGGTATTCCCGTAGTCAATATTGCCAACTATCGATAACTGTTGACATATTTTTGAAATTCTATAAGGCAATATTGCTGTTAATTGCTTTTAATTTTGTCGTCAGTATTTTAGGTGTTGTCTTGCATTGCTTTGTGTTGTGTTTTTAATTTAAATAAAATGAAAAAAATTAATATAACAAATTAATGCCAATTCGAGAAGCTTCTGGAAGAATTTGGAAAGAATCCTCCTACTAATTTTAAGGAAGAGTGGGAAAGTATAGCTACGGTGCTAAACTCGCTTGGTCCACCAATCAGAACTGGTGATGGCCATATTTTTCAATAAGTCTACTTTTTTGCGGCACATACATAGATATTTTACTATTTACAGGAAAGTGTTCCTTTCATCAGTGACAATGCTGCTGCAGCATCAACGTCAACAGCTTTTGCGAAATTATTGCTTCAAATTTTTTATTTACTTCTCTTCTGGCAAGTTAAAAATACAAGATTTCTGTCTAATCACTCTTTTTTCTCCGTCACTGGAGTCCAAATCAGAAGGGAAGAACATTTTTATTTAAATTTCACTTTTTTAGCAGCACAGAACTTTATCAAAAACAATAAAGAAAATTTAAGCATTAGAGATGTGTAATATATTTTTTTAACATTGTCGATAAACAGTCAACGTCGCCTTAATACTCTTAAAGAATACCATATTAGTATTGCTGTTGTGTTTAATTGCTGTTGTCTTAAAATTGCCGACGAAATTGCCGACGCCAAATAGAATAAGGGTAATTATTTTAGGACACTTTAAGTATAAAAATCTTAAAACATTTTAAATTTTTAGGACATATGACATTATGATATCATAAGTTAGCTTCTGAATCCCTTAATTATTTCCTTATAGCTAGATATTAACAGAATATATATGTTGTATTTTTTTTGGATAAAGTAAATATCAAAGCTTGTTGCATTTCATTTCTTATTATAAACGACTTTAAAATTCAAAAGATATTTGATAAATCGCATACAAAAAAGATAAATGAAAAAACTTTACTTATCAGTGTCATCCATTTGTAAGAAATAAATCGAAGCAATTATCTAAAAAAAGTTTTTTCATTTATTTCAGTAATTGACGTATTTATCTTTAAAAGTTTTCAGGCGTATATTCTTTAACATTTACATTTTAAATCAAGTTTATTTCGTTTAAGTTATACAAATAAGTGTTCAATGTACAGTTCCCTTAAGAAATATTGTCGATTGGTTTGTAATTTTTCTTCTTATTTACTATTGGCAAAAGTCATTAGAAATTGAAAAATTCATTTATCAAAGGTGAACATTTAAAAGCCTAAACAAAAAACAAATTTATTATTCAAAAACTTTATTTGTTTTCTTTTATACTAAATTTAAGATACTTGTACAGCCAATTTATCAATTGAGTTGTATAAAATGAACTCTAATGTCAAAGGAATTGCACTTTGTAGTGGATTGTTTGCTTAGATTTTTATAAAGAAAGTTTGACAATTTGGAGTTTCTAAAGCGAAGAGAAAATTAACGAAATTTTAGCGTTAGGAAAGTACCAGCTAATAATTAGATAATTTACTAAGGTTATATATGTAATTAAATCATGAGTTGGTCTTAAGGTGCAAATCAGTTGGCAATCAAAATATAATCTACCTGGGATCAGGTAAAGTCATCGTGTGATTTAAAAATTTAAAAACTTTTTTGTTCAAAATACAAATATTTTTGCACTAAATATGAAAAATAATGTCGCTTAAATGACACTTGCTTTCAGCTTTGCAATGATGGGCTCGTTTTAGAGCATTTTCTATAACATAATTTTTTATTCCAATGGCTTTGATAATTAGCAGAAATATAGATTCTAGGGTTCTGAAAATCCAAGAGCCATTTTTCATCCCATTAGGTATACAGTTTGATGTGCCATTATATCTGAAAATATCATTGCGCCTTACTTCTTCGAAAATAAATATGAAAATGCTGTAGCCGTAAACTGAGAGCAGTATCGGTTTATGATAGACTATTATTTACAGGATGGAGCCACTACCCACACAAATACCGAGACACAATGCCATTTTTAAGTCAAATTTTTAGAGAGCAAATAATGACTTTTGGCCCACGTGTATTTGTTAAAATAATTTAATATATAATGTACAAGTTTGGTATTTATCATCGTATGATCTTCTTTTTGTATCAAAATTTAAATATTTATTATCTTTTTAATTTCATAAACTTCATATTAAATATTTTTTTTACATATTAAAAATTAAGTATTAAATAAAAGTCTGGTTGGATAAATTATATATTATTTCAGGTAATTTTATTATTATTATTTTTTTGGTCAAGAGCACATTTGCAGCATGTCACATCATCAGTTTTATACTTCATATTCGCCCATTCCACACATTTTATTAGCTTTAAACTACATCCATAAATACATACGTACACATACACAATTCCAAGTGTATGTTGTATTTAAATTCTTATTTAAAATTTAAATTTTATAAATGACTTAATCAGACTCATCAAATACACACTCGCAGATAATGTTTGCTTTATTTAAATACTTGTAGATAAAAAGTAAAGCTGACAGCTTTAAAAAAAAAGTAAAATTTTTCATTAACTAACTGGTAAATACCAAAATATGTATTTGTACACATATGGAATTCTATCAATTCTTTTTTCGTACATAAGAACTGGGCCTTTACAATAACAAACTCTTATGTTGGTAATAAAATTAAATATTTTGGACGAGTTGTTCAATCGTGTAACTTTTCATGGTGATTTGGCATAAATAAACAACAAATTTCACAGACGCCTCTAAAAAATAATGGACACCTCAGGCCTCCAACATCTACCCGCCCTTATAGAAAAACCCTTTATATACAACTAATTTTTTGCTCAGGATTTTTAATGTATTAAAAGTGAAAACTAAAAACATTACAAATTTATGTCCTAATGGGAAATTATCATCCTAATTTTGTTATTTATATGTTTTTACATCATTTTCTTTTTATTTTTTTTTTATATTATTTAAACCTAAGAATTGTTTTTGCCATTAAATTTTTTTATTATTTTATGTTTTATTTTTGGTCCAACCATTTCCTTTGTTTAATTAACACAGCAATTATACATTTAACACTCAGCTGTTAATGATTTTTTTTTGTTCATTTGTAGTACCATACTTACATATGTTTGCTTTTTGGTTTGTATGTATGTGTATGTGTATTTATGTTTTGTTGTGAAATTAAACGAGTATGACAAAATTTTAATTTATTTTTTAAACTGAAAAACTTGGCAAAATTTTATGTAGCTATAGAATACAAGTTAACCCCATCGTTTGTTTAGTCATGTATAAAAGTTCGAGTCATGTATTCTAAACTAAAAATTAAATAAAAGAAAGCAAAAATCAGAAAGTACAGTGTTGAGGTAAATTGTTCGTTTTATGTTCTTACTATAATTTGAAGTATAAGCGATTTGTTTACGCAAGAATATTGTTTGAGGAAATTAAAACAAAAGTAAAACTTTAGAAAATAACTGAAAAAAAATTAAAAGGAATAATTATTTGTTTATTAAACATACTTTTGGTTGAGCGTTGAGAATATCAATGAACATCAATAAAAAGTGGTTTACGATTTTTTGAGAAATTACTATTTTGTAAAAATATTGTTGAGATTTCTTGTTACTGCATTGAATACTTTTATTTAGTGCACAAGTGGCTGTGAGTTTAATGGAATAGTCCTTTGTTGTTAGAAAACCTTAAATAAAAGAAATATAATTGTGTTATATAAAGCGGTCTTGGGGGTCAGTTTTGATTACTGCCAGAAAATTGTTCGCATAGTATTTTAATGGCTTTACCAAGTCCATTACAATTTGAACCCCTTCAACGGGTTTTTTCCCCATTTAGTAATAGAAGAGAGTACTGTGCGTTATATTTAAGCACCACTAGCACCTAAGCCACTGATTATTTGGTTTATTTGCGAAAAAGTATAGTTAAGTTTTGCATCCTGTCCAAAATCCGTAATAACATTTATATATTCGGGATGTATTACACTTTCAAATAACCACGTGTTAGGTTTTGTGCCAAATGAATTTTATTAACATGACTTTGTAAAACAAATGCTATAAGACGCTGCCTTAAATTGATTATTTTTACAACGTTGTCGTATTACCAATACTCTCAGGTGCTACTTCATCTAGTATAGAATTTTGCTTTTGAATATCATTCCTTTTTGTCACCTATCTGAATCAGACATTATTTGTAAAATTTTTTGTTTCAGATATTGCTCCACAATGACAACAAAATATAATTTTGTGCTCTAATATGTCTGACACTAAGATGTAATTTGTTTGCTTTTCCTGCAAAAATCGTACTTTTAAAATGTTAGCAATAAGTTTCGTTTTTACTTAACATATTTTTTTTTTATTATTTGCAATCTTATCTAAGACATAGATTTTTCGTTAATTTCAAAAGCTTCTATCACAGCATTTAATGTATTAGCATCCATGGTTTTTGGGTTTATTACCACTATGCTACAAACACAGTTTTTTAATGTGGAAGACTATAAAACTAACGTGGTAACACTTATGACTATAATGCCTTTAAATCCTAAAGACATTATATTTATTTTGTTCCCTGCACAAAGCCGATCATTTTAGAATAATTTGGTACATGAAAAAGTCTAGAACCACCTACGACTGAAGCTTCGTAAATTTCATAGAACCCAATAAGTTTTATTAAGGTATACCTTAGTTTTATCCAGATTTAAAAATTTTTACTATGAATTGCACAAACAAAAACTTTTGTTTAAAATTTTTAGAAAATATCTTTCTTAATTTTTTTATTACAAATAATATTATACAGTTTTGTTCATGACTGTTAAATGCACAATTATTTGCAAATAAAAATCACAAAGTTGTTTGGTTTGGATTTGGCTGTCCTCAAAGTGTTTTTAAATGCTTCGACATCTTAATGCTTGTTTAAACGAGTTTTTGTAGTCGTATAGAAAAAAAGCAAAAAAAAAAGAAAAACATATTAAAAAAAGTCATAACATTTATGTTCACTTTACGAGAACTTTAATCGAACTGAGTTTGGCTACAAGCAAGAAATACTACATTCTGTTTAAGTTCTCTTACTCCAAATGTGTTAAACAGTTTCAAGTTCACTATACAGTTTCAGTTACCAGAAGCTGTTTTTAACTGTTTGAAACAGCTAAACCTTATTTTTCTCTGAACGAAAGTAAAAAGAATTCAAAAGCATTAAGCATTAAAACATTTAAGCTCTCTTTACTTGAGTGCAAAAATATATTTGATGATTTCCTTACATGCAGGTCTCATATGAAGAGTTATTTTTTGTTTGTGTTCGTGTATAATGAATGTCTTATACAAACATTTAAGCCGATGTAGCTTGGGGTTATTTGCTAATTATTGTTAAAGAAGTTAAACTAAAGGGAGGGTAAGTTTTGTGTGCATTTAGTATCACACATTTTGGTTTAAAGACTTAAAACAAAATAAAAAAATGAGTTTCCAGCTATCATTATGTTTTTGTTGTTACTAAGAAACTTCATTTTTTTTTAATTAGCAATTTTTTTGGTTAGTAGGTTAGTAAGTTAGTTTGAATCGATAAGTAATAATAGTTTTCTCCCTGTTCGACTCAGAAAAAGGAGAAATTTCGGAATTTTATTTGACATCACTAAAATAAAAAAACATATCATTTTATTAGCTACACATAACTCTTCATAGAGCTAAGATGTTCCTAAAACTTAAAAAAGTCAATTTAAGTCTCGGTAATATAAGTATAAAAAAACAGCAGTGTGTAAAAAATGTAACTTAAAAGTTGTAGAAAGTTAAGAGCAAAAAATATGTTTAATTCTAACTGCTTATTGCTTAAGAGACTTTGAAAATGAAATGTATCACTAAAGAAACACAAAAGAATACAAAATTGTTTGAATACAAATTTTATTTCTATTGAATAATTTAAGCTTAAAATCTCGTGCAACAAAATTGTTTCGTTTTATGTTTTTATCTTCTTTAAATGATGACCTCAGGCTGTTTGTTTACTTAAGGTGGTGTAAGGTATTGACGAACAGAAAAGAAAAAACTTGCTGCACTACTGTCATAAAAATGTAGGTAATGCAACATGTGTTTAAGACATTTTAGTTTGAAAAAAAATAGTTTTTTTGGTTGTTTGTTTTTTGTTATTTGTTCTATACAAGTTTATATGGTTTGTACGGTGGTATGCACATGCAATAACGTGTTGTATAAGTAATAAATTTTACTTTGAGAGTTAAATATAAAGTATACGTATACATTTCTACGTAGTTTCAGTAATATTGGAAACGGAATATGTAGGTATGCTCCGTTAATGAAGTAACTTTTCTCGAAATATGTGTTTCGATCTTAAACTTGAAGACCGAAGTAATTTTTCTATCCACCTACGTAAAAACATTTTTAGTTTTTGTATATATAGAACGTGACACTTAATCTCAAATTCCAATATATTTTTTTTAAATAATTTTTTTTTTATATTAACTCAGCTACCGTGACCTATAAGCTATTAAAAGTTGGTGAATTTAATGAAACATAATATGCATAGTCTATTTATTTCTAATAAAAAAAATCATCATATTGGTAAGAAATTTATTATGCTGAAAATATTCTTTCATATTTCTAAGTCAACTTTGATGTTTCTGTTTTTCGTATTTTCAATAAGATATTGTTAAGTATTAGGTAACAAAATTAATTTGGATTTTTTTCGTGGCTAAATTGTAATAATTTTCCACCCTTAAGATTCTAACGTCTCAAGGCCAAAATATTTACCGCATATTTACAAACAAAATTTTTGTTTCTTCGATAGATTTTGATATAACCTTATTTTGTATGACTTTTATTTATGTATTAACACAGATTAACTTTTTTTTACAAAATTGATAACGTTTATTTAACCTTCAAATTTAATTAATAATAGACAACTGCACTTGGGGATAATCGGGAAAAGTTTTATGTATATAACAATTAGGAGGTCATTTGTTAATGTATCATTGCGTCTACCAACACTATATTATACTATGTAACTGTACGATAAAAACTTTTTCCTCACCGTCGCATATAGGGGCAAATGCATCTTTTATCGTCACAATAAGTTTATGGGAAAAGGGAAGTAACGCCGCCGATAACATATAGACATTTACAGAAAAAATAATTTAATGTAAAATCTTTATTCGTTTAGCCACAAAAAACATATTGTAAGCCTCTCAAAACCGTAAAAAATCAATAAGTAATCATGCAATTTTTTCAACTTTCTTGACTTTAACAGTCTCCCAACACGACAAATCCCAAGGAAAAGTCTTGAAAATTCACTTAACGATGCAAAATTTTGTTGTCTGTCAAACTGCGTAATTAAATTTTTACATTTTTTTTAAGACAATTATTTTTAGTTTTAATTCTGGCTCTA
>NDXZ01022827.1:0-11283 GCA_003055125.1 Paykullia maculata
AAAAAAAAAAAAAAACACTTAAAAAAAACGAGGCAGTCGTCTTTTTTGCTTATATCTCAGCCAGTTATTGATAGATCTTGCCATTTTTCATCACCAATTTTTTCGAAAGCATTTCCAAAAGTTAAATACCATATACAACCCTGGGTGCCCTATGGGAGCTACGTAAACTTGATTTCAATATACACACGGACAGACAGATAGACGGACAGACGGACAGACGGACATGGCTAAATCGACTTCCCTATCTATAAGGATCCCGAATATATATACTTTATAGGGTCGCAAATGAATATTGAAGAAATTACAAACGGAATGACAAACCTATATATACCCTTAACACATGTGTGTGTGTGAAGGGTATAAAAATAAACACAATTATGGCAGTCTTTTATATATATATATATTTTTTTTTTGTTTTTATTATTATTTTGAAAATTTAACTCTTTCTTTTTTATTTTTTTAAATTTTAAATAAAACTGAATTGTAGCTTAGTTTAGTTTAAAACCTGGTTTTAACATTAAAACCATAAACAGCTGATTTTGCGTTCACACTACAAGTTTATTTAAATCAGGTTTTAACTCACAGTTTGTCCAATAAATTTATTGACAATAAAATAAATTTCTCGTGGAAATAAGTGTATTTACTGCAGTACTTCTTTTATATACATATCTGTTAAATAATTTATTTGACCAACTGTATAGCAGCTGTCTTTGTTTGTTTGAAAAACTAAGAAATTTTGAAAATGCTCTCCCAAACAGAAATTATTTTGTTTTCTGTAAATGCATATTTTGAAATTATGGCTAATGGAATCACGAAATGTTTTTTCCCTATGCTCCGTCCACAAGCTTCTTTTTCTTTTGCAATTATTTTGGACTGTTGCTGCTGCATCTAATGTTAAAAAATTTAAATTATTTCCTTTTTAATTTTTGTTGAGTGACATCTATTGTTTTTAGTGCATCAAAACTGATTTTATTACACCAAAAACAAGGTTGTATTTCATTATATCAACTTAAAACCAAAACAAAAAAGGTTTTAAGATGGTTTTAACGAAATTATTCTTTATGGTAAAACCATATTGGTTTTAACGTTAAATGCAATTTTTTGAGTTAAAACCCTCAGTGTGAAAACACTATAAATATTGTTAATGCATTGACGTTTAATCGCCCGTACGCGCCCATTGTGTTTGCACACAATCACCATACAAGACGTTAGTTTTTTAACAGGCAATTGAAATCATTATTCGGAATTTGTAACGAGTTTGTGTAATTTGATATATGAATTCTTGCCTTTTAGAAAGTAAGGGTAGTAAAAAGTTGTTATTGACGCGACTTCAGTTTCTAATAAACGAATTAAGATTATGTTGGACGCCTTGTCACAAGAACTGGACTGAATGTGTAAATAGAAAGCATACAAATTGCTTAGTCAACAGGGGTTTTATTGCATCTTCATAAGAATTTCCTTTCAATTTTTAATATGCAAAAATAAAAACCTGGTTGTGCTACTGGGAGATGGCTTTACTATACGCAGCAACGAAATAAATATTTAAGGGCTGCAGTTTTTCTATTAGAGCGACATTAGGGATATGAAAGACAGACATAGTGGTCTGATATATCAACAGTTGACTTGTAGAAACTCTGCCATGGAACTATGTAAATTTTAAAAGATACAAAATCGAACTCCAAAATATATTCTTTGCAAATTTCTCTCATTGAAATAATGGTGGGATGAATTTTTGAATAAATCACTAAAGAAGCTTTTGTGTAACCCACTTTGGTGTTACAAAACTTCATATTGTTTGCCTCAAATATTTTTACTTTTGACAGAACGCTTTTTTGTAGTATTAAATAAAATAGGTCATTTTATATTCAACATTTTTCTAATGCCTTCAATACATTTTTATAAATAAATCAAAAAACCCAATTCCCACTTTTAGTAAATTCAAGTCGTTCTTTTTTTTTTAAACTAATATTTTTTTAAAAAGTTGAATTTCATGCAGTTCATATTAAATTTAAATTCCCATGAAATTTTTTTCACTTTTTTCTTGGCTCTTTTTTCTAACAAAAATCTAAAGTTACCTCAAGTGATGAAAAACTATATTAAACTTTAATTTAGGAAAATCCTTATTTATCTTTAATCAACATGCAATAAAAAGAACTCCTTTACTTTTTTTGAAGTTTCTATTAAATACTAGTATTTTTATTTGTTTTTTTTTTTTCTTCAAAGAAATATTAGCTCTAATTTCCCACATATTTTTTTGTTTAACAAGAAACTCTAAGAAACCAACATATTTATTATTATTTTCTACAAAATAAAAGAAATCGTTATGATTTTAAACAAATGATTGTAAATAGGTTTGAAAAAAAACCAACAATAACTTTTATATAAAAAGCAAAAAGTATAAGTAAAAAAAAAATTTATTAAAATTCCTGTTTAATAACAAACCATTAGACATGACAACCTTTTCGTTTTTTTTTTATTATTCTTCTATAGTTTTTTGTAATTTTATTTTATTTGTATTTTTGTTTTGGTTTTATTGTGTTAAAAAAAATATGAACAAAAGAAAACAGCAATAGAAACATGGATTACAACATGCAATTTAAAACTCATCTCTGTTTTGAGTTGGAAGTTGAATATTAAAAAAAAAAAGAAAACTTTTTTAACATAAATACAAAAGCAAAAAAGTGCTTCCTTAAAACTATTCAACTATGACCCTTTTATTTTTTAACTGTTTTTTTTTAAGGAGAAAAATCATCAGCTAAAATGAGTGAAAATTTATTTATGAAGTTGGCAAATTTGTTTTTTTTTTTTTGGTTCCCGTTTAAAAGGGAGGACTACAAGTCGTCGACAGTAAAAATCTTTATTTTAAGAAAAACACTTTACAAATCTAAAAGAACCAGAAATTAAATATACATAAATAAAAACAACTTAACAAAAATTTAAAAATATACCATTAGAATAAAGGAATGTTGTTCAAAAAGTCCCTATTCGAAAATATAAGCTGATGAGCTTATGTATCCGTCATTACTTTTTAAAATTAAAAAAAAAATATCGCAGCAAAAAAGCAAGAAATTATTACTCCATTTGCCACCTTAAAAACTATCTGGCAACTTTGTAGTTATATATATATGTATAACTTAAGTTTGTTTAACTAAACGAGAGTTCCGAAAATCCGCAATTTTGTATTAAAAAATTTTTTTTTTAATTTTGTTATTTGTAAAATATTTTCTTTAATATATATTCTAATTAGAGAAATTTTTTGACCAACTTTGAAAAAAAAATATTGTTTTTAAATAAAATAATCAATAATTTGTTTGTTTATAAAATGTTTTCTTTAACATTATTCTACTATTCGCTTTTATTTTCTTTGTCAAACTGACAGTAGCGTACACGCAAAGAAAAAAGTACTTAAGCAGTAAAAAAACAAAATAAAATTCACAAACTTCTTAAAATTTTGGTTTTTGAATTTCTAACATTAAGTGGCGTCTGCAAGATGTATAAATGCATTTTGTTGCTGTTTGTTTTTTTTTAACTGACAGCTACAACAACATCATCATCACCAGGCAACCAGCGTTAACATCATCTAAGATAGACCACCGATCGACCAAGCAAACAAACGACTCATCAGCTGTCTTAGGAAACCAAAAAGGGTTTTGTTAAATGTTCATTATTGTTGTTGTTGTTTCTTTTTTTTCATTTTGCAATATTACATGATTTGGCAATTAAAAGCAACAAAACTCTCGAAATACTTATTTATGTAGTTAACAATTGTTTAATGTTGTATTGTTTTCCAGACTTCTCTGCAAAGGAAAATGTTTAAACAAAATATTTGTGTTTTTTGTTTTGAAGAGTTTTCAGTTTGTTTTAAATCGATATTGACCTCTTTAACATTTGTACATGTTTCTTGGTTCAGCTTTTATATGTTTTTTTTAAATATGCTGGTTAATAATAATACAAAATTTGTTTAAATAATCATAAAATTTAATTGACTGTTAGGTTTAGGTTTTAAAAACATAAAAACAATTAGAAAATGGTTAAAAATACAACAAATAAATGTTGTAAGTTGCAGGTTTATTTTTTAATTTTAAATTATATTTAAATTTAAATCCCCTTATTAAATTACAGTGGCTACAAGTGCAATCGAAGCGGTCAGACTGATGGACATCATTGAATGAACTTATTGGTTTTATATACTCAAAGATGTTAACATATGAAGAATAAATCTATTATATGAATTTAAATTAATAATCACTGTTCTACTGTAATCTACTATATTATCTATTGCACTTCTAAAGATCAATTTTTGTGTTTTAGTCTTGATTATTTTTTCGCCTTTATACACTTCACCAGAGGCGACAAGGGTATATATAGGTTTGTCATTTTGTTTGTAATTTCTACAATATTCATTTGCGACCCCATAAAGTATACATATGTATATATACTGAATCCTTTTAGATAGGGAAATCGATTTAGCCATGTACGTCTGTCTGTCTGTCCGTCTATCCGTCTGTTGAAATAAAGTTTTTTCAGCCCCCCTGTTACGTGACCTCGGCGGGCACTAGAGGTACTGTCCAGCCAGCTCAGGGACTCTCATTTGGGGGGGTTTAATTCCTCACCCCTAATCCCAAAGGACGCAGCAATTATTATTCAAAAACAAAATACCTGACTATTCACTTATGTACACGTCTTGAGTGGAAGGTAGATGTTAACCTTCAGCCGCCCTTCCCTACCATGGTCACTTTAATCCATCACCGAGTCTCTGTGACCCCTTTGACCTGGATTTACCACTTACCACATGCTTTAACTCTAAATTAAATGGTTAGCAACTCATTATTACTTTTTTTCACCAATTCATAACATTAATCCTTTATTATTTTTTAATAAGCAATAATATTAAACAAAATAAATAAACATACGTTCATACATATAAACGGAAACGAAAAAAATTACTAAAAAGTTTGAGACGCTTTGGACAAAAAAAAACTAACTGAAATGAACTTTAATTTATTTTAACGAATTTTTCTTCTTACATTTACGAATTCATCAAGGTTTGCAATTTTCAAATTATTAAACTAAACGGGTGTAGCACTAATTCTCTACTTTCTCAACAATTAATATATTTATTTTCCTGTTACACTATTTTCCCTTTTTCGGCCTGAAGGAGCTCCCTAAAACCTATAAGAAATTGAACAGGTTTGACTTTTCTATTTCCCTCTGTGTTTTATAATTCAAAAATTGTCACCGCTGTTTATTAAAATATATATATATTCAATTAAAGCCTTTTCTCCTACTTTCACAAATTTTTCTTTTCCGTTTTCTCTTTTTACATATCTAACACTTAATAATTAACAAACTTACTTAACATTAACTAAAAAAAAAACAACAAAACTTACAAACTACACATCTCATTTGATAAAAATTTCTTTTAATACTCTTTCTTTTTCCTCCTTCTATACAATAACGTTACAAAAAAAAATATATTTTCTTTCTATTTCAGCTTAAATCCTTTCACTTCTTCAATTGATTTTATGTATTCAAATTTTTCCTTTATTCTCTCTGACGTACCACATCAAATTTTCACCAGGCAAACAGTTTCACTGCCTTTTTCTTATTGATAACAAAAAAATGTTACCTGTTTATCGTGCACACTTTTTGCCTTTACCAGCTTCACGATCAGGTTTGTTTCAGGTTTGGGTGTTGAACAAAATATATAAATTACCCCCAGACTGGTCGATCAATCCGGTCCCCGTAGCGTTTGAATGATCTTCTCCCAGGGACCTTTAGCTACCAGAATATTCTGTCCTAATAAGGCACTTAAAAATCTTTATTTCTTCCTTTCTTTTCCCCGAAATATATCACAAAATACACAATTCAATTTTGTACAATTCGAGATATAAGCAAAAAACAAGAATTTTTTTACACAAAAATTATTATATTTGTGTGTAAAGCTGAATTCACCCATTGTGTCTGAACAAAAATTTTGTACGAACAAATTTTTTGTTATATTGGGACGTCTTTTTTTTAACTCAATATAAAAAAAATTTGTTCGTACAAAAAAAAAAAATAAACTAATTGGTCCAGAATCAGCAAAAAATATGGGCGAAAAATCTCTATGGACTAAAATAATTATCATAAAAAAATCAAGTTTTCTAAGAATCTAAATACCTTTCGGACATGTAAATACATACTTACATATACATACATAAATACACGTAGCAAAGGGTTTATAAGATTCGGCACAGCCGAATGTACCTCCTACTTATTAATATTCAGGTTCTTGTATCCCCCACCAACCACAAATGGTGGCAGAAATATTAATTTGAGACCCAATAAGGTTTTAATTGTTGTTTTTTGTGATTGTGTTAGTTAATTTATTTATATCTGTCTGTGGGACGAAGATTAACATTGACAATAATTGGCAAAGGAAAAACAAGTGAAAGAACAAAATCTTAAACCACCTATGATCCTTCTACTGTTTCAAAGTTTCTTTTCTGTCCCAGTAAAAAAAGGGACTTTTATGACATTTTTTAATTTCAGGATACATAGGAAGGAAACGAATCCTTGCCCCAAAATTTTTGAAATTTTTAATTTGATTTACTTTATTAACCTGAATATGTGTGCCAAATTTCAACTCTTTACAATAACTCCTTTTATTTATGGCCAGTCGTTATATGAAATAGGTCACTGTGCGGAGTGGCCTGATAAATGCTAAATATCTCTTAATCTCTTGGTATAATTAACAAAATTATTCAAATCGAAATTAATTAAAATAAAATTTCCTACAGAATAAGACTCGAGTCAAGTTTCTAGAATAAATGGTTTCGGTTGTAAGGACTAAGAAATACGAATTTTAGTGAAAAATACCTGTTTTTCCAACTTTATCCATAATGAGGCACGTGTTGGCAATATCCGATTGGGCTGAAACTTTGTCAATCGCATTTTCTAGCCTATTGGCACATTTAACGGGGGTGCCCCGAAAGATAGTCCCTAAAAAAAATTTACCATATACCTTGTAACCACCCTAGTGAACAGTATTAAGTGCTAATTAATACAAATTGAAAATAATATAACTTTGAAACTACTATTTGGATTTGAGTTTTTTGAATTGTTTTATAATTCATAACGGTTAAATGAAAATAAAAACGAAATATCTACCAGAAACTTTTATTATCTTTAAACTTTCTTGAAGAACTTAAATATGTTTAGCGTTTAAAAAGAGTTAATATAAGAAATATATTCTTATTTCAAATGAAAGCCTTTTAGATGAATATTTTAGAAAAACTTTTGATAAATTTTTGGTTTTATTCTGCCTCAAGTTCGTTTAAAATTTCTTAGAAATTTTATTTTTTATTGTGATAATGAATGAATAATAATTTTTGAAAACTAAGTTTTTGCCGACACTAGCCGAGTGAAATGCATTTTCGAAACCAGCTACGGATTTTGTAATGAAAAAAATTTATTAAAAAATTCTTTTGATAAATTTTAATATTTCTGTTGAAAACTTTTTTCAATTCATTTTTAATGGATACTTGTTAATAAATTTAGTATTTGTAAAAACGAGTTATAAACTCTTAACAAATTTAAAATTTCTTTGTTCCAATTTGGATTTTCTATAATTACTTGAAAATGGTTATTTGTTATAATTTGTAAAATGGTAAAGCTCTTAAAAACTATTTACATTTTTTAAATTTAGACAATTTTCAATAAATTCTATATAAACGAAAATTTTCTATTATTTAAGTTTTCTATTTAAATTAATTTTTCTATTAACTTTCTATTCATATAACTTTTACAATTAAATACTTTGTATTCAAGATTCGTTTATTATTCTAAAAAAATATATATTCTTATATTCTTCTTTTGTTCACTTTTTTAAAATTTTTTAAACAAGTTTCAATAAAAAAGAAATAAATAACTTATTATAATTCATTGCAAATGACAGCAAAATTTATTTAATTTTCAATAAAAATTTAAAAATCCTTTAATGACTTTGCCATTTACAAAATTATGCAGGAAAGAGACTAAAGAAAATCGTGCTGGGTGTTAAATGCATTACCAGCAACATTAAAATCACATTTAATTTATTTTATAAACAATTTTTAATGATCATGGTGGTCATTTATTATGGGGGTATAAGTAGCTATTTTGATTTTTCAGACAAAAAAAAACCAAATCAATGTTGTTGGGTTTTCAATTTCACATTGAAACGAAAAAAAGAAAACACAAATACAAAACACTAAAACCAGTATATCCCAAAGTGGGCATTTTCAATGATTTGTGAAAGTATAATGAGAGTTTCAATAAAATCTTTCAATAAAATCTAGGGATCTACAATAACCTTGTTTGCAAGTAAAGTTTAAAAAAAAGTAATTTTTAAATAAAAATTTTTTTTTTAATTGTTTATTTCTTGAACATGTTTGAAACATTAGAAAACAAACATTTCTCTCAACAGGAAACTGTAAATAAAAAAAAAAAGTTTGCAAAACACTGATCAAGACTTTAACCAAAAAGTTCTTAGTGTTGGTGGTAGTATTGTTGTGTCTTATTTAAGCAAATAACCATGAATATATGCATGTGTGTGTGTGTTTAAGTATTTCATATGAATTGTCTGATGGCAAACGAGAAATGACATTGTCAACACCTAAAGTGTTTAAATTTATGCACGAGGTGTAGGAGTTGTACACTGTTCTGTTTCTGTAAAAAAAAAAATAATAAAATTGTAAACAAAGTCATGATTTAAGTTTTTTTTTCCCTATTTAAGTATTTGTGCATCAAATAAATTACAAGTTTTTTTTTGTAGATTAAAATTAAATTTACAATATTTTCTTGTCGGTTCGATTTTTGAAATCATATTTTTTAAACAAAAAACTTAAGAATAAATGTTTATGATACACATATGATTTTATTAAAGCTAGACCACAGATAACCTTTACTGTTGATTAAAAAAAGGGAGATGGGGTTATTTTTTGTTAAACAATTAAGTTTTTTTTATAAAAACTGAATGTCTTCCCATTTACTAAAAAAGTTTTTTTTAAACAGGTTTAAGAAATATTATGCTGCAATTAATTGATAAAAGAATAATGTAGTTAAAAATACTAAAGAATGAATAAAATATATGTATGCATTATGTACTTATATGCAAAACAATTTTGATGCCATTTGCTTAAAAAAACATGTATTTTGTTTTCTTTAAAATCTTAACTGGCATGTGTAGTTTTAAGGCGCTTTTTTAAATATGTGTATCCGAATAACTTGAAGACATACATTAGTATACAACTATATTTTTCTTAATCTTAACAGAGAAATATAAAATATATATAAACTACCAGTAGTTTAGCTTTTGTCGTCTTCAATTTTCGGCGCCAAATAGTAACGAATGTAGCCTACGTCTTGTATACGATATTTAACCACCAACGGAATATCTGTCGACATTGACATTTGTTCTTGACCCGAAACGGGAGTAACGACAGGCAAAGGTAAGAGTTACGGGTTCTTGCATTTCAATAACAACGGCTTCTTCTTCCTTGTCAACGCTGGAAGTTTGGGCCAATTTCACATTGGCCGAGCCCACATCACCAAGAGCAGAGAACTTAACACCCTCTTTGGTGCAGCAAATTAACATGGATTCACTAAATTGTGCCAAATCACAGCAGATGCGAGCGAATTCCATAGAAGGCATGCGCACACACACGAGTAATCGGTTTCGGGTGTACCTAAATGTTCCTGATCAAAGTTCATGAGTTTCATTTCATAGTCGGATACTTTCTCATGATTTGGTGATTCAAACATAAATGTTACAGTGTCAGCATTGTCCTGGGTCTTAATAGTAAGAGTGTCATCATTGCTGGCGCATTTTAAAATCTAGGCCATGCTCCCTTAATTCATGCCCATGGAAATGTTGCGATCACAGCGGAATTTATCAAAGCCATCGGAGCGTAAAGTCAAAGACACCAACGAGACATGGGAATTGTCCATGGCTTGTAACTGTATTCCCGAATCCCTACAATCGATGGTACCTTCATTGAGCAAATCTTTAATGGCATCCAAGATTTTCTTGAGTGTGGTTGCACTTATTAATCGGGCTTCAAACATTTTGTGTTTATTAAAATCACTTAATTGCACAACTTTTTAGCGTATTTTTGTGTTTATTAGCCTTTTTCCAGTAGTCCTTTCGATAAATGTGGTTTGATGCATTGCTGCGTCTGAAAACTGGTTTTATGAAAGCCGAATTTTACATACATATATGTTTGACATGTGTACATTTAGGCTTGGAAGACCCTTAAAGGCTACAATGAACAAAAGACTTAGAAACCAAGCATTTTTTAAGTATAAAAAAAATTTTACTAAAATTTTCATAAAAATTGTAAATTTATAGGGACCTTGGGTGGCCCTTGGGTAGCCCTTAGAACAATTTTACTTAAAGGCAAAAGTCAAACCTGGAAAAATAGAGGTTTTTTGAGAGTATTTTTTATAGTCAAAGGCAAGATGGCGTTTTTGCTCTAAAATTGTTTGAAGTAAGTTAATTTTGTACTAAAAACAAGTAAAAGTGCTATATTTGGCTGTGTCAAATCTTTTATACCCTTCACTACGTGTATATACGTAAAAAAAAATTTTTTTTTTTGTCAATATCTCGAAAAAAAAAATTGTTATATCTCGAAAAAAAAAATTTTTTTTTCTCAAAAGGCATGTCTAATTTCTGATTCGGGGGGCTGAGAAAACTTGATTTCAACAGTCGGTGGTCGTCTTTTTTGGCTTATATCTCGGTCAGTTATTAAGCCATTTTACTGGTTTTCAATAGCAAACGTTTCAGGAGAATTTCTGATTGTTTAATACTACTAACGCGTCCGTACGACATCGGAGTGCTGAGAAAACTTGATTTTAACAGACTGACAAACAGACAGACAGACAGACGGGCATAGCTCAATCGACTTCCTTTTCCATAAAGATTCAGAATATATATGTGACCCGGCCTATGAAAAGGTGGCTTATGACTGAAAAAAATTTTCCACTTTTTTTTGGTTTCGATCGTTTTTGAGACGCTCTTTCACGTGGTGAAAACTAGAAAGTCCTAACTTGCTAAGAAGTGTACTAAAAATGTAGAGAAAGAAGAACACATATGAAAAAAAAACAGAATTTTATTGAAAATCCAGAATCAGCTTGAAACAATGCTTGTAGTTCGTCCTCGTAATTGATACCAACATCATCAAAAGAATCATCATCATTCTCTTCGTTTTCACAGAAATATTTTTGAAAAACCTCGCTAAATTCTTCTTCGACAGACATTAT
>NDXZ01022837.1:0-11653 GCA_003055125.1 Paykullia maculata
TAGCCGCCAGTCGCGCCGCTACGGCTTGCTTCTCTGCTGGCATTATATTTTAAACTTTAAACAAAAGCAACAACAAACAATAATAACAATATTTCTAAGTTGTATAAGTATTGCTGAAAAGTTGCTGGTTATAAAAAATATGTTCAAGACCTACATTAATACTTTTTACAGTGGAAAAAGGGAAATTTTGTAGATTCCTTTTTGTTTCCTAATACAATTGATTAGCGAAATTAATATAAAAAAAAAGAATCCCTAAAAAAAGTCGATGATATTAATTACCAAATTTATGATTTGGATTAATTATTTTTCTATTTACAAAAATGTACATACATACATACATTGAACTCTCGGTAATATAAACTTCCAATATAGTGAACCATCCAGTAATGTGAACACCTTTTTTTTATATTATATAACAAATTTTAATGGCTCTAAATCGTGATTTTTGTTTATTTTCTAATTTTGGGAATAACCCAACTGAAATAAAAAAATGAAAACAATACATGCATACATACTGAATTTTGTTAATGAAGGTCAGTTGTCTTTCGTTACGCATAAAAATCACTTGAACTTAATATTTTTTCGTACATAACTGTATACTAACAAAGATGCCTAAGAAGAACCGAAAGTTTTTAACCATCAATTAAAAATATGAAATACTGCAACTTTTGGAAAAAGGATTAAATGTTACATTCGCATATACATACATAATTTATTAGAACAAAAAATGATAACTGGTTATTGCCTTACCGAAAATACATATACATATTTTTTGCTTATTTTTTCCATTTAAAGTTTTCTTTTAACTTTTATATGAAAACTTGATTTTTTTTAATTAATTTTTGTATGAAAAATCGACGACTTTTTGGCCATATGTGATCTTAAATTTAGCTTATTTTCTCGATTAAACGGTAAATAACAAAGATATAGCCATTTAAAGTTTTTTTTTCAGCGTGTGATAATTTAACATCACTGAAAATTAAATTCTACATTAACTTCTATTGCATTGTTAATTGTTATTGCATAAAAAACAATAATTTATAACGATTTAATATAAAAAATTAAAATTTATGTTTTTAAATTTTTTTTCTTTGAAAAATGCAAACACTGACATGTTTATAGCAAAGGGTTGTTCGTTTTTCAAGGTGCCAAAGGGAAAACATTTCACAAATAAACTTCAGCAAATGTGTTTTTATTATTTATCAAGCGACAATTCATGTTTTCATTTCATTTTACATAATTTTGTGTAAGTAATAAACCGTGTGAAAAATAAACATTATTAAAGGTAACAAATTTTTATTTAGCTAAAGTGCGAAAGCGTAAACAACAACAACAATGTAGAAAATAATTTCACATTAACTTCTGCTCTTAGTAAGCATGGAATTCTGCTAAAAAAAATTCCAGAAAACATAAAAAGAAAAGAAATAGAAGCTTCAAAATGTTTCAGAAAAATTGTTTATTTACTTAAAACTCTGCGTTATTTTGAGGAATTTTCATAAATAAAAACCTAAAAAAAATGTATCAAAACTTCTTTTAAAAGGCTGCGTTTAAAAATCATTTAAGATGTTTCACAAAAGAATATTCTTTGGCGACATGTAAGGTCGCTTGTTTACGCTGTTAAACCAGAGACAATAAAGTACTAAAAAGACAACTTTAAAAGTGTTCAGCAGTTTATTCAAAAATATCATTAAGGAGCAGAGCCTCTACGCGAGGAATCTAATACAAAACTCATGTAATCTTTCATAAAAGTGGAAGCGGTGCACAACTGCACTCTGCCTTACAAAGCTTCTACCGCGGAAGTATCATTTGTTGCTGGGATATAATTTATTATAAAACAATTTGTATTTAATTACCTTTTTTACGTTGTGTTAAATAGGACGACTCATAAACATGTACAACACTTTTTAATTTTTCACCTTCTTATTTAAAAACACAAACAATTTCACCTCTTTAGCTTATACTCGACACATAAACATAAAACAACAACACTTCTTTTCTCTCCTCACTATATTTTTGCATTAAATAAACAACAACAAATTATGCACTTTGGCCACGGGAGGCTCCTGATTAGATACATATGTTTAGTAAACTTCTTTAAAGTTTTGGCCATGTTAACATTTATTTAATTTAATTATACTTCTTTTAATATATAATATTTTTATTATAAAATTTTTATAAATGCAGCTCTTTATTCTGCAGAAGTAGGTACCTATGTGTATGCCATTAAAAACAGGGCAACTGGCAAAAGGAGGTCGTGATAATTATTAACAGTTTGAAAAGACACAAACAAACACTGCACATGTAATTTTTTATCTTTATAGCTTTATCTAACACTTTTTTATTTCATTTATTTAATGCCTTTTATTTGTTTTTGTTTTTTTTTTGCGAAAATACGATTTTTAACGCTACTAACACTAATTTTGCAATTTGTGCAACAATTAACTTTTTCACTTTTAAACGGAACTGCCAAATCAAATAATGGGTATAGTATTGCCAACTCAAAAGATTTTGGTGGGAAAAAATGATAAATAATGGCCCTTCACAGATGAGAACAAAATTGTTAATAGAAGGTATTTTTTGGTGTAATTTTTAAACCAGCAACAACCACGCATTACCAGCACAAAACCAATACATGCATAAGAAATGAGCTCGTCTTAATACAAAAGACACTAATCCAGACAAAGCTGTGTACAAGTATACATATTATGCCGGTTAATATTCATCTCATATGTGCTTGAAAAGAACAAAAATTGTAAGTTAAAAAATTAACATTACAAAAGGAATACTTTTATTTTTAACCTAAAAACACACCATGTGGTTGTTAGCACCACTAAATAACGTATCATACATAGTTGTATTTAAGATAGTTTATAATACCGAACAGGGTTGTATTGTTTTGTACATACAGTTTTATTAACTATAAAATAACCTAAATCATATATTTAACAAAATATTAATAACAAAAAAATTAAACAATTTTCTTTTTAATTGTTCAAAATTTAAGAGACAATTCATTTTTTATAATGGTTGAACCTATCTAATAAGAAACAGATTACTAAACAAACAACCAACAAATGACAATAAAAAGCAACTGTCAAAATTGCTCTACGTGCTTGCTGCAGCACACTCACACAAAAAGCATCTACTGGAATAATTTATAAATTTTTTGTAAACTGATTCTATTTAAATTTTACTACAATTTGAAAAATGTATACACCTAAAGTGAACTCCTATATTTTATTTTAAGAAAATTAACCCAAATTATCGTGTTCGAAAGAAATTTGTTATAAATAAGTGTAATAAAAAAACAGGCGGTGCACAAATGCACACAATACAACCGGGTGGTCGGCAAAAAGCAAAGAAGCATAAAAATCGTAGCCCAAAGAAAGAACAAAAACGCAAGGAGTAGAACTAATAAAAACGGAATAAAATAAAAACTTACTAAATGCACATGCAATATTTGCAAAAGAATTATACACTAAAAAATATTCCTTGCTGAGCGCCGGCAAGCAATTAATTATTTGTAAATAAATACATACTTTGTTAGAAATTTTATGAAAAAAAACTAATAACTACATACATATACCTACCCATCTTGTTTAATAATTATATAAGGAATTTATATTTGAGTCGCCGCCGGCCCAGTGCCACAATTTACTTTAGTCGACCGATCAACCTCCAACATTTCAAACGTGCTTTTTTAAGTTTTGATATCGTAGGGATAAACTTTCACAAACAGTTGCCGCGTTCGCCATGGATGTGTATGATGTTAGTGATGATTTAATTAAGAAACTAAACGATTGGAAGCTCATTGGAATAATATCGGGTAAATTTAATGAGCTAAAAGAAAATCACTCCAAGGTGAATTTTGTTGAACATGCCTTGATCGATTTTAAATACATCGAGAAAATTCGATTGAATGTTAAACTGCGCGAGGAGAAGTGTAATAAACGCAGCTCCGAATATCGTATGTTGGGCAATGAACAGTTTTCCCTGAAAAATAAAAAATATTTTCAGGTGAGTAATATTAAGTGTATAAATGCATACATATGTATTTAAAATGGGAGTTCCTTTTTTTGTCATTTTTTTTCCGTGCGTTTGAAATGATCTAAAATTAAAACACCTCTGAAGCTTGTCGCAAAAATTTCCAAAATAAGGACATTACAACCTTGTCCACACGTGATAAATTTATATAAAAAATATCGCCGGCAGAAGTTTGGTTTTTTTTTAAATTAAAGTTTACAGGGTACACATGTCGTTTATTTTTTTTAGTTTACCATTTTAAATTATTTATTTTATTAAAAAAAATATTTGAATTGGTTTAATTAAATATAAAAAATGTATAGCAAACGACATAGGTACTTGAGTTTTGAAGATCGCGCGATATACTATACTGGAGGTTTAGAATACTTTGTGATTCAACTGCGATACTTTGGTAAAAAGTGAACGAATAAAATTAACATATTAGCAATACACAGTTGAAAATACATGAAAAAGCAAGCAAAATTCAATAATATGTATTGCGATCTGAATATCCCAATATGTATATATTATACGTATAGCAGTGCCCTTAGCAAGAGAGAATTTAATGGGGTACAGACTTCTCCACCTCTCTCCTCAGACTTTACGTGATTTGACTTGAAACAGCACTTACTGAAAAATTTTTCTCCTTATTTCAGGCTCTGGAATTGTATAATAAAAGTATTTGTTTTTCTGAACCGGGTTCGGAGAATCTCTCCATTGGTTATGCCAATCGTTCTGCGGTGCTCTTCGAATGGAAACGGTATCGCGAATGTCTGCTCAATATCGAATTGGCTCGCAAGGCCAGCTATCCCAGCCGACTAATGCACAAATTGGATAAACGTGAAAAGGATTGTCATAAACTATTGGCCAGTCAACCACCCGACATTCAGCCTTACGATTTTCAAATGGAATTCGAACCTCATCCACAGGTGCCCCATATAGCTGAATGCCTGGAAATGCGTGAAACTTCCGAAGAGGGACGGTTTATATGCTCTAAACGTGATTTAATTGTGGGCGATTTGGTTGCTACTGATGAGCCTTTCTGCTCGACTCTACTGCCACCAATGCGTTTTATACGCTGTGCCACCTGTAAAGAAGAGAAATATCTTACACTTATACCCTGCGAAAGTTGTTGCTCCGTCATGTTTTGCTCTGAGGAATGTCGCGAGACGGCTGTCAACACTTTCCACAAATATGAATGTCCTGTCATCGATTTACTGCACACTATGTTCAATAAGATTCATGGCATTGCCTTGCGAGTGTGTCTCACAGCCTTAGAACTGTTTCCCACCATTGAAGAGCTTATGGGGTTTTGCGATGAGCCCGATAATCAAAATCGTTCTGCGTTTGACTTAGACTATACCAATTTCACGTCACGCGAACACTATAGAGCCATACACGGCCTAGTAACTAATCAACATTTGCGTTCGGTTTCCGATCTTTTTCAGCGTTCGGTTGTTTGTGCTGTGCTCAAGCATTTTATGATCAATTACACGCCCCTGAAAGACTTTTTGGGCGGTGAAGAGGGACAGAATTTTTTTACGGAATTATTGTTTAGACACTTGCAGACCTCACCCTCCAATATGCATGGCATCGATTTGGTCGAGCAAATCAATGAGACTAAAGATGATACAACGCATTCGTCAGGGGCATATGCTTTTCTATCGCTGCTTAATCACTCATGTGCTCCCAATACAGTGCGTATATATAAAGGCTGTAAAGCTTATTTGTTTGTGCTTCGTCCAATACCTGCTGGTGGTATGTTGCATGATAACTATGGGTAAGTATTTAAATTTTATTAAAAGTATTTGTTTCTACAAAATTAATTTTTCCAGTTTTAAATATGTACATTGATATAAGTTTGATTTTTTTAAAGCCTAAAATTTTTTTATTTCCAGCCAACATTATGCAATATCTCCAAAGGAAAAACGCATTGAAATTCTTTCCATGCAATATCGTTTCACCTGTAAATGTGAAGCCTGCCAGCAGGACTATCCCAGAATTAATAAACTTATGCCCAAACTATTTGTACCCTATGTGAATGACGAGCAACATATAAGTAGTCTGATAGCGTACGATTTTGATTTCGCTTTGAAAAACTATCGTAAATACTGTGAATTCCTAACCAAATACGGCGAAGCCTATCCCTGCGATCAAGTCAGCTCCGCGGAAGAAAGTCTCAAAATGGCCCTGCACATTTTAGTCGATGCTGTGCCCCTCAAAGCAAAAATGAATCAATCACCCCAATTTCTTGACGGAACTAAGACGGAGGAGGCCTATCAAGAAACTGAAAATGAGGATAATCTTAAAACCGAGATGAAGCAAAAACAAAAAGTGAAAACCGAAGTTAAAACAAATTAGACAAGAAACAACAAGATCGACACACAAACATATTTTGGATGCCATATTTAGAGAAGAAAAAAAAGAAAACATTATGGTTTGACTATACATACATACATAGAAAAGGATCCCCCATTGTTTAGTTATATATTTTGGTAGATAAAGGTTTTTTTTGCAAAACCTTAAAAAACAAATTTTAAATTTAAATCTTTATCTTGTGTATACAAACAATTATAAAAATGAACAGAGCTAACGAGCGAAGAATTAAGAAAAAAATATCAACGTGTTTTTTGTAGAAAAAAAATAAAATTTAAAACAAAATATACCACTCATACTTTTCACAAAACAAAAAGAAGGAAACTTATAATTATAGGAAAAAGTTTTAATTTTTTTGGGCTGAAAATGTAAGTTATAAAATTTTTAAAATAAAATATTTATTTCAAGTTGTATTTTTTTTATTACACAAAATTTTATTCAAGTGTTTTTGACAAGCGAGGGACCCTTCAGAAGTCTGCAATTTGCTTAACAGCATTCGATTGAGCATAATTAGTCGAGGTCGTTGCAGCTGAAGCACTAGTTACATTTAATTGTTTGTTATACACTGGGTTTAGATGCACAAATCCCGAACTTTGTTGCTGAGACGAGCAGGTTGAACCTCGATTATTTACACCATTTACATCTAAATCTTCAAACAAAATATTACATTGCTGAAGATTTTGCTCAAAATTTCTTTGAAAATCATTAACATTAATAGGCCTTAAATCATCCGTACTGCTTACTGGCGTCATTGACGCTGAGTTTTTAGAAAAATTCAACATTTCTGCCAATTGATCAACACATTTGGCCGTATTAGCCACTGATTTTTCGCTAAATTGTTGTTTTTTTAACTCTGCTATTTCAGTACTTTTCACATAAATATTATCACCTATACAATCTTTGAAATCTTGATAATATATTGTATCCACCTCTTTAAAGAAAGAGCCATCTAAAGCCTGAAATCCCAATCTTATTAGAAGAGAAATTTTCGTATTAAAAATCTCCAGCCAAGCTTTATTCGTTCTATATATGGACTGTTGGTCTTCTTCCGAATAAGAATTCCAAAAATCTAATAAAGTATTTTTGCTGAAATCTATGAGCATCGAACGTTTTTCATCTGGATAAAAATTACTAATCGCTTGCAAATGTCTAAAAGTAATATCCATGAGATGATATGGTTGTGTGCTCTGAAACAATTGCCATTTGTAAATCATTGTCATTAGGTTCCATAGTTTATCCATTGAAACATCATCTAAGCGCATTAAAGAACAGGTTGCAATGTCCTTAAGCATAAACTTGCAATGTTCTTCAGTTAAGAGTTGAGCATTTGGTTGGGTGGAGCCCACAATTAAAGAATCTATGAATTTTGGCTCCAACAGCACCGCGGTGACATCGTGAATAACTGAAATGGAAAAAAAATAAAGTTAAAAGTTATTTACATATGTATGTAATTATTTTATACATAACGAGTCTAAGAGATAATAGAGATTTTACGATAAAAATCTTTACACATGCCTTAAAAAACATCTTAAAGAAAGAATGAATAACTTCTAAAGCCTATAGTACACGAAATGTAAAAAGTAACATGTGCATGTGACTCTGACGTCACGAAAATTTTCAGCATTAGTACACGAAATCTAACTGGGTGTTTTTAAAGCCAATAAGTGAAAATACACGAAATGTAGAAAATGTCGGTTCATGACGACAACAAAATTACGTCAGAGTCACATGCACATGTTGCTTTTTACATTTCGTGTACTATAAGCTTAACGTAACTAGATACATACTACAATTTTAACCCCTTAAAATATATTAGAGATAATATTCAATATGTATTTATACCACTAAAACAGACTAGATTTTTCAAAAATCGTTACTTTAAATGACCTTCCCAAAAACTAACTGAGAAGAAATACCTACAAATTTTTCGCAAAAATGTTTATTAATTTTTTTCAATGTCAAAAAACACAAACAAAGTTTGCCCCCCATTGCCAAAACAAATAAACAAACGTAACCACAAAATAATTAATCTCTCCCCTTACAACTAACGGTAATATGTAACTCTTTATTTTCTCTAAATACTTATGTATGTCAAAACTTCTCATTACCCTGCATTGACTTCTCAAGTGAAATTTGCTGCGCCTTTAAACGTTGGTCGATTACAAACAACATTTCACAACCCAAATTGACCATAATGAAAACATTTGCTCGAGGACTTAACTTGTGACTAAACGAAGTCATTTTTAAAACATTTCTATATTCCGGCCGGGTTTTTTGTCACGTTTTTATTTTGCTGTGCCACACGTCCGTTTAACACGAAACTCAAACGAGAACTGTTTTATTGTCTAAGCATTTGTATTCGTTATTATTTTAGCCAACTATTTAGTTGTTTGTGTTCCAACTTAACTATTTGACTGCAAAAGGATATTTTAGTTTATAATAAGGGGTAGTTGTATAGTAAGAGGAGGACATGAGCTAATAAGTAGCAGGTCTAGGGGTTAGTGTTTAAAATAAGGCGGTTATTTAAACCATTGTTTTCTTTCGATAAAAATTTAAAGTTTCTTTACCAAAAAAAAAACAGTCAGGACAGTGCCACGCTTCTTGTAAACATGTTGTCGAAAAACTTAATAAAGAACTTTAGAAAAAATCTATTCTTTCGATATGCAATTACTTTTGATCTATTTTAAGACCTAAAGAAATGTGAAAAAAAAATTATGAATACTTTAAAAGAGCAGGAACAAACACGTCTTTATAGCAAATCGAACTAAAAAGTAGCAAATAATTTGCAAGGATATACATATAAAGAGTTTGCTATACACAAAAAAAAATATCTTGCAGTTTAATATAATTTAATTTATAAAAAAATAAAAAATAAAATCAAAAAAGTTAAGTTACTTTCGTAAAGTTATTAATGATATATTAAAAATATATACGAGGCCATGGGACATATGCCGAAATTAAAAACCTAAGTTCAGCCACAGACGAATATCGCTCAATCTGTTTTATGTAGCTGCAAATAAGAATTGTATAGAAATTAAAAAGGAAATGATAAACTAATATATAAATACTTATACATACATACATGCATACTTACATTGAAGGCTAAAAAGAAGCGTTTTCAATTAATACCGACTTAAATGTTTTTATTTTAAATACGTCCTTGGTATTAGTTCAATTGTCTGCATAACATTTGAGCCTTAAACTTTAAGTTCACACATTTATTTACCAACTGTTCTAAAAAACAAACAAAATGGGAAGGTCTGTCCTAGTATTATTACACTACATATATACATACATTCATATGTACATACATTTATGTATATATAAATACATACATACATATTTACAAACTATCAATCAATATTTAAAAAAGTTCTCACGCTATTTATTATGGTAAATATTTAAACAAATAACACAAATTATATACATATGGATTTACATATGTACATAGATTGAAACTTTGTATTGTAGTGCACTACTAAAAAGGAGGTGTCTTATAAAATTACTTTATAGAGACTTATAGAAGAAAACGACAAAATAAAAACTTGAGAAACTTAAGTAAAATCCATAACTGTAGATTAAACAAAACGCAGAATATTCTGCGATTTGTAATATTTTAAAACAAATGTTCTTAACTTTCAAAATTGTTTTCCACGTACATACATATGTACATACTTACATACATATACATATATATGCAATTAAATAGTAGACGTTTTTTTAATTGCTGGTTAAACTATAGTTAACATATTGTTTCTAAGTATTAAAGCCCAACTGCTTTGAACAATTAAATCAATATCATATATTTTTGAAAGAATATATTTTCTACCCAAACATTTTCTTATAAATATTTAGCACATGCTATTACATTATTATGTAAATTAAAAAATAAGTTTGAATAGCCTTTTGCCAATACTATAAGGGTTTTACACCAAGAGTTACGACACGCAATAAAGGTTAATAAAATTTACTTAATATAGTACCATACACATATATATATGTATTTACATACTTACATGCCTTATTATATTAAGAACACGAACTACATATGTAATTGTAATCTATAAAAATTAAAGAATAACATATACATAGGGATGTATGTATATACCCACCACCAAAAGAAATCATTTATCCAGCATATATTTAGATTGTTAGTCTGTCCCTTAAAAGCGCGCTAGAGCTTAAAGGGAAAACCTAGGGGGTGAAATATTTTTTATACATACATCAGAAATGTTTGGTGTTACAACTGGACAAAATCTTTCAAACAAAAAAAGTTATGCTTTACAAAGCAAAAGTGGCTGCTTGTACGAGTGCTTTTTAGGTCCCGATAGTTCAGCTAAAAATAAGTAAAGTAGATAATTATTCCGAAATCCTTATGTGTATAACAAAATAGTCAGTGTATGAATATTAAGCATAAGCTTAAAAGAAATAAAACTAATAACTATTACCATATACATATGTTTGTATGCTAAGACCGCGAATTTATTAAAAAAAAAAAAAAATTTAGCAAAAAAAAACAACTATGTATTTATTAAAAATGTTTGTTTTAACAAATTTCTTAATTCACAGGATCGATTTTTTGTGTTTCCGTGTTTGTGTCACGATATTATTTCCCTTTTAAATTAGGCCCCCCCAGAGACATTTATTCATTCATTATACGCAGTTTAATTCTTTATCTTGTTTAAGCATTTTTTAAATTTATGATTTTTTTTAAACTATTTATCGTCCTACAAAAAAGTTTTTAGTATTTAACTATTTTTTTTTTTTATGTCAAAAACAGACCTTTTTGTTTTGTTACCAATAAAAGTGAATTTAATTGTTTCTAGATCCTTAATTTCATTGTATTTTATTGTTGAAAACATTTTAAAAATCCGAAAATTAAAAAAAACAATCTAAACCGTGAACAAAATCGAAAATAGTAGCGTTTCTGTGACTTCACTGTATTTAATATTTAAGTTTTAAAAATTAATTAGCTTTATTATTTCCTTCTTTTTCTTCTATCGAAATTTATGTTTTATATTTTATATGCTTTTTTTGCTTGGAAAAAATTTAGCCCCCAGCGAAATGGCCTAGCTACCTACGCCGGTGATCAAAATACAATTTAACGACAATTAAACATGCACCACCTTAAAATTATTTATCAAAAATTGCTTCAAGTTGTGGTAACACGTTGTAGATTTCGCTTTGCATAATGGGATGTATTTTTGATTTAATTATAATTTTTTTATGTATTTATTTATATATTATGTTTTTT
>NDXZ01022837.1:11702-25033 GCA_003055125.1 Paykullia maculata
ATATTTAATAGAAAAAAAATAACTGAAAGTTGCTAACCATTTGATAAACTTCCACTTTTTCATTAAAACTTTTTATATTAAGTTATACATGCATATACATACTTATGTGTAATAAAATCAATAATTTTTTTTTTGTTTGTTTATTTTACAAAATGTTTGACCCATTGTGCTACTTTATAATTGTAAGTGGTAGTTTTAATTGCCGGAAGTTCTACAGTGGCGTGTTAGCCAAATTATGAATGTTGGTCAATATATAATTTCTTTTTGAAAACTTTGTAATTATTAAGGCAGGAAAGCTTATACGAAAATTAACGATACAATTTTGAGATATTTTGTAGGGTTGGTTTAATATAAAGATGTTAAAACGTCAAAAATATTAACGCCAAAAATTATATTCTTATTTTTGTAGAGCACTATATAAGGAGCATTTAGGTATAATAATGTACAAGTCTAAAATAAGTTGTTTCTATTGTTAAAGGTTGAAACGAAACAAAACAAAAATATGTTTTTAATTTTAGAAGTCAAATATGTTTTACTATCACATTTTTTAAAAAAATTATATTTTATGTAGACATATTAAACAAAATGTTATTTCTCAAGTATACTATATATATATACAAAAACTACCAAAAACAAATTAATCCTGCATTTTAAGTATATACTTTTTGCCAGTAAAACCCTTAAAATTCAGTGCAGCTTTTGCCGCATCTTTAAAATCTTGTAGAGGCACCAATTCATGTATTGGTGCTACAATTTTTTGCTGCTCCACTAATTCACATAATTCCATAAACATTTTGATGCGTTCGGGTGATTGAGGATTTTCTTTGGTCCATCTGGTCATCCAAAAACCACGAAAAGCTATATCTTTGAAAATCAATGCAGC
The DNA here is from genome assembly GCA_003055125.1 of Paykullia maculata. Classification (NCBI taxonomy): domain Eukaryota; kingdom Metazoa; phylum Arthropoda; class Insecta; order Diptera; family Rhinophoridae; genus Paykullia; species Paykullia maculata. Next base: position 12,586 of record NDXZ01022837.1, read on the forward strand.
TGTAGAAGCTGTAACAGGTTCACGTGACATACCACCATAGGTAACCATAATACCTTTGTCAGCTAAATGTCGAGTAATTTCGGTAGCACTTTTCCCTCCCACACAATTAAATGCTAATTTCGGTTTAGTAATTTCCCCCTCCTTAAACAGTGTAGTAGTGCGTATTTCTTCTTCGGTCAATATTTCGGTTGCACCCAAAGATTTTAGATACGTTTTAAGTTGGTCAATATCCGGTCTAGATCTTACCACTCCCACGGATTTAAAGCCCCAGGCTTTGCAGAGCTGATGAACGACCTGACCGACAGCACTATTGGCTCCATTTTGTAGAACGTAATCACCGGGAGAAAGTTTAACAAAGTCCTTGAGCATCCGATAAGCTGTGCAAGGATTAACGGTTATGGTAGCAGCTTCGGCGAGACCAATCTTCTTTGAGATTGGCATTAGTTGTTCTTCTGTGTAAACGGCATGAGTGGTCCATGTACCAATGCCAGTAACACAAGGTATCACATGTTGGCCTTTGGTAAGGTTCCTAACCTTATCTCCTATTTCTACTACCTCCGCCACACACTCATTACCGGCTACAGCAGGAAATTTGGGTTTAACAGGATATTTACCTTGAAAATTTAAAATTTTGTAAAAAAAAATTTATTAAAATGCTTAAGTTTCCCACCTTGTATGGTATTAATATCCGCAGGATTAATAGGTGCCGCTAATACTTTTACCAGCACTTGATTGTTTTGCGGCTTCTCCAACTTCTCTTCAACCAATTGCAAAACATCAACCGGCTCGCCGTGTTGTGTATACTTAATAGATTTAGCCAAAACAGACATTTGACGGGAACATTGCAAAGGATTTATGACCGATGATGCTTTAATTTGCCTTTTCAAAACTTGTAAGTGCTTTAAAAACATAATGAATAAAGTTATCAACTATCAGATGGTTTTTTTCCAAAATTTGTTATGAAATAAACAAATTCCAAAAATATTTTTTCTGACAGCTGAGTTTTGTTTATCTTTTTAGACGTATTATGTAAAAACGACAATTAAACAAGAGTCATTTCGCATTCAAAAACTTTTTCCGGAAGTTTAACATATATTAAATAAATTTGTCTGAAACAGTCGTTGGTAAAACTTATCTATTAAATAAAAATATTAGGTAAGTGTACGCAGCGTAAAATAATGAAAAAGCAAGCAAAATAGCTAAAAATGATTTTTTTTTTAGTTCCAAAGCGTCATTTTATTAAATCAACGGCCGACCCGCACAGCACAAAAATTTTAATAATACTGACGTAATAAATGTTGAATATGTAAAATACGCGTGCGATCAAATAATATATGTAAATTGCTATCCAAATATCGCAATTTTTCGCACGAATAATAGTACCTATGTTAAATATGTATTACGTATAACGTCCTCTTTAAAAATGTCAAATATTTGGCATCACCAATAATCTGACATCACTAATAATCTGGCATCCTCAACAATCTGGCATTTAGTACTTCTTTTGCAGCCTACTTCACGAATTTCCTACTAGGTTAATTTCTTTTGGAAATCGTAACTCGTGGAAGGTGGGTGTTTTTTTTTTTCCGTTTATTGGTAATAGTAAATAGTGTGAAAAATTATTAAAAAAATAAATGATATTAATACACGTGATGATATATATACTGGCCTTGCACCATTCTGAAGCTTTCACCAAAAGCATCTTTATTGTTGATACGGCAGAACTGATTAAAAAAAAAAATTAATTTGTGATGGCTATAAATTTGTAAACTTGACTAATTGCATTTTAATTTTTAGAGCAATACAAAATTCACAATGTTGTCTATTCTTAATGAATTATATTCGCGGATAGACCGATGATGTGACAGTTATTTAAAAACAAATAACATTTACTTGAATTTGTTGCTAGGTCTATCTTCATCATGGGTGCTTATCGTTACATGCAAGAGTTGTACAGGAAAAAGCAGAGTGATGTTATGCGTTACTTGCTCCGCATCCGTGTCTGGCAATACCGTCAATTGACAAAATTGCACCGTTCGCCAAGACCAACTCGTCCTGACAAGGCTCGCCGTTTAGGATACAAAGCTAAACAAGGTTTCGTCATCTACAGAATTCGTGTACGCCGTGGTGGTCGTAAACGTCCCGTACCCAAGGGTTGTACTTACGGCAAGCCCAAGAGTCATGGTGTGAATGAGTTGAAGCCATATCGTGGTTTGCAATCCATTGCCGAGGTAAGATATCACTCTGTTTTGGAAAACCCCTCTGGTTAACCCAAACCTAACCTAAAAAACCTATTATGTAGAAATAACTGCTTGCTAATGATGCTAACTTTCACTTGTGTGAGAATAAATAATGTTGACCCACATATCCTTCCTTAGATGTCTGATTGCTTTTAGAAGAAAAAGCATGGTTTTAACGCATTAAAAGACTTGTGGTAATAGGTTTTTCTTTTTTAATTTTAGGAACGTGTTGGTCGTAGATTGGGAGGATTACGCGTACTGAACTCCTATTGGGTTGCCCAAGATGCTTCCTACAAATACTTCGAAGTCATTTTAATTGATACCCACCACAAAGCCATTCGTCGTGACCCTAAAATCAACTGGATATGCAAGCACGTTCACAAACATCGTGAACTTCGTGGTTTGACCTCAGCCGGCAAGAGCTCCCGCGGTATTGGCAAGGGTTACAGATACTCGCAAACCATTGGTGGTTCTCGTCGTGCTGCCTGGAAGCGCAAGAATCGTTTGAACATGCGCAGGAAACGTTAAGATGTAGTGAAACGTTGTTTAGCGTATTGCTAAAAGAATATTTTCTGAATAAAAGTTTTTTTTTATAAACACCTTAATTTCATTTTAGCATAATTGTTTTTTTTTTTTAATAATTGTTTTCTCTGGGGGTAATTTAGGTCACTGATTTCTATTTATCTTTAAAATTTTTTGGGCTACGGTAGCTCATTACAATTAGTGAATTATAAATACGTGTCGAAATAAAATGCTAGTTTTAAAGTATTAAATTGGGTTCTGTTCATACGCCCATTGATGATTTAAGGTAACGAAATGCTTGCAGAAGCCACTGAATCCAATTTTGAACACCAACACTTACAGCGAACTTCAAATACTTTTTGTAAAACTTCAATCGTTTGTTCTGTTCATTATATTTATTTCAAAATAATTTTTATTAAATTTCGTATCAAAAAACTGCAGAAAAAATTTATCGCCTTCGGCATGTTTTTAAAACGTTTTCTAACCCAAATACCAGCGATTTATGGTACACCACAACGTTTTATTAAAACCTTGTCTCTAAAATTTCCCGCCAATGGTGAACCTTTGCATGTTTTAAAAATGGTGGAAGAAGAACTACCAAAACCAGAAGATTCTCAAGTTATAGTGCGGGTTTTAATGGCTCCCATTAATCCTTCAGATATAAATATAATACAGGGTAATTAAGAAATTTTAGAGGAAACATTTTAAAGGAAATGTGTTATTTTTACAAAAAATTCCAGGTCGATATCCCTTGCAACCCCGTAAGCTGCCAGCCACCGCTGGTAATGAATTCGTAGGCGAAATAGTGCAAAAAGGTGAAAAAGTCGAGAAGTTTATTATAGGGGAACATGTAGTGGCTTTTGAGTTGGGTTTGGGTACTTGGAGCAAATACCTGTTGCTAAATGATGATCAAATATATCCTATTCCTTTTAAATTGCCTTTGCCTGAAGCAGCCACTTTAACTGTGAATCCATGCACAGCTTATCGCATGTTAAAAGATTTCGTTAACCTGCAACCAGGCGATTGTGTTGTCCAAAATGGTGCCAACAGTGCTGTGGGCCAGGCCGTACATCAACTGTGCAAAATTTGGGGTTTTAAGTCGGTGGGTGTAGTCCGAGATCGTCCGGATGTAGTTAAACTTAAACAGCAGTTATTAGGATTAGGTGCTACAGAAATTTTGACAGAAGAGGAGTTAGTAAAAACGGATCTATTTAAATCGGGTTGTTTGCCTAAGCCACGGCTCGCCTTGAATTGTGTGGGCGGTGAAAGTGGCTCAAATATAGCCAAGCTCTTAGAGAATAAGGGCATTATGGTGACTTATGGTGGTATGTCTCGCAAGCCCATAACTATAGCAACGGGTCCTTTGATATTTAAGAAACAAACCTTTCTCGGCTTCTGGATTACGGACTGGTCAAAGAGAAATAAAAAAAGCTCGCAAAGACAAATAATGTTGAATAATATAATAGAATTAATGATGAATAAAGAATTTGTTGGCCCTAATCATGAACTTATACATTTTGACCAATTTGAAACCTATAAGCAGGAAGTTTTCAAACTGGCAAATAAAACTAATAAGAAATTTATATTTGTTATTTCCGATAATAAAACCGACATTTAAAAATTTCTTTAAGAATTTTATTTTATTTAAGAACTCCAAATATTTCAATTTTTTCTAAATGGAAAACATGTTTGTAAAAGAAAATTAAATGAATTCCTTGAACCAAAAAAAAAAATTAAAACAATATTCTAAAAAATATGTATAGAAAAAAATACCTTTAGCCATAGAAACAATCAAAATATAAATTCTTTTTAAAATAAAATAAGAGTTCAGTGTAAAAAATAAACAAAATTTGCATATACATACTTTACATATCAGTGGTTATTGTTAAATCAGATATAGGTAATAATACATATACTAATACTATATTTTGCATGTTACTTAAATAAAAGTATTAAAAATTCCTTAATATAGGTAAATTGAAGTCGTGTTGAGGTTATTTAGTTCTTCATAATTTTTTTTTTAGTTTAGAGTTCTAATCATAAAATCTCCGTTTCTTTAAAGTGGATTTAAGAGGGGTAGCTGTAAGAAAAAGAATTGAAAACAAAAATGATAAAATAAATTATTTATTAAAAAAAAGCTCTAAATTAATTTTTTAAATGATTTAAAACTCACCATACAAGGAATAAACAACTTTACTGTTGTTGTTATGACTTGGTGTTCGGATTAAAGTTGACCCTGTTTGATGGTTTTCCTTATCCTCGCTTAAAGACACGAATTGTGACCAATATTCGAAGGGGATTTTTAATAGATTCAACATAACCATGTACTGTGTATAGACTTCAGTAAAAATGGCATGTTGATCTGGATCAGGCGAGGAGTAACCGACTATGGTGGGACCAAAGACACGGGCAATATTATCCAAAGGCATTAGCACTTCACGACATTCGGCAATACGTTGAAAGTGTAGGACAAGAAAAGCCAAAGTATCACGATTAATTTGCGGCATATCATTGAGGGATTTATACAAGTCCTTTGTAATACCTTCCTCAGAGGGATTTTGTACGGCATTACAGAAGTCTTTCCAAAGATTTGTGGGTATGAGAGGTTCACGTAGAGAACGTAAAAAGTCTTTAATGCAACCGCAAAGAACATGTACGTCAATGTTGTTTAGCTGTGGTGGCGATTTGCCGCGTAAGAAACGATCTTTTAGGGCTTTAACTTCACGTTCCGAACCAGAGACACGATAAATGCCCACTTCATTTAGGCCTCTAGATTCGATTTCATTAACACAGTGTACAATCAGAGGTGGTATATAAGGTGCCACAGATGGGGCGTAATCGGTTATGTTGCCCATAAGTCCTTTAAAAACTGGTGTGCCCGCAGTGGGCATACACATGACCGTCAGCAAAGGACGACAATCGGTGTGGCAGCGAACAGGGCAATCGCGGCAACGTAATCCTACTGAACCGAAACGGATTCTAAAATTAAATTAAAAATATGTAATTATATTAGTATATGTACATGGAAAATATTTCAGATAATTTTCGAAAAAAAATCTTCGTAGGTAGTTATATTGCTTTTTATACTATCGATATGTATGTAGTACATTCAATGTTAATAAAGATAGAAATTTTTTTTCGATATTTTTTGTTCAAATCTTTTGCAAACTTCTTTTAATGTAATTTACTCACTTTTTTTGACACTGAGTGCATGTTTCCGCTCTAATAAATGTTTTACTGGCGAAGTTGTGCAGACGTTTTAAAGTTCCTGCTGATTTCAAATTGTGTTGAGCCATGGGTGAATCTATATTGGAATTAACTGGCGTCATAGGTGGAGCAGTGGCCTGTTTTAAGGACGACTTTTGCGGAGTCGAACAAGGTTCCTCATCTAAGCCTTCAGAATCATCAGGTACATCTTCCTGGTGCACTGTTACAGGTACAGTTTCAATGGTTGATTCAGCACGTATAACACCATTGCCATCTTGTGGTATAGTGACTTTAGTGGTAGCACATATGCGATCGGCCCCTAAATCGGTATCTATAGTATATTGTTGCATACCCAAAGATTTGCTGCGTCGTTTTGAACGCCTCGGGGCAGTGGAAGTTTCCCCTGAAGGTGCGTTATTACTTAAACGACTTCTCTTATTTTGTTGCGTGCGAACATTGTTATTGGGTTGTTTGTGCAAATTTCTTGTCTGATATACATCTAGGAAATCATCTTCTGATTGGGTAATTGATAAATCTGACAAGAAACTGCCTGTGGAATTAATGTCATTGCCATATTTTTCTTCTATATGTTTATTTTTTGATTTTCGCTTTCTGGGTAATGTATTTAAAAAGGCCAACTTATCTTTGGTCTCATTTTTCAAGTTGTTTTCATGTTGCAAAAGATCGGCCACCGCTACAATTTTCTTTTCCATTTGATCACGTTCATGTTCGGCCTCTTTGCGTGCCTTTGTTTCCATTTCTAATAAGCGGCGGGCATGGAATAGTTTCGTTTCCAGATCGGCCATTGATTGCAGAGATGCATCCAGTTCACGCTGTATACGATGGGCTTCTTGGGCTCTGGCTAAACATTCCATCTGCATTTTTTGCTGTAACTGTAATATCTTAAGAAATTCTTCTTCGGCGGTGCCGTCAATTAAAACCTGTACACAGCGCCTTAAGTCATCAAACGTGGCCAATGTGGATAGCGTCGGGGTGGCCATTTTTTCTTTTCACAAAATTAAATTTTTACGAATTCCGCCAACTTTTACAAATTGTTTCACAATTACTTGTTTTAAAATATTATTTTCAAAATTACTTTGTTTCTAAGTGGATTTGCTTACTTAGTCCTAATTTGCGCTTGTTAATCCTGTTTTTTAAAAACGCCGTTTGAAAAAGTGAAAAATATTTTCTAGCAGCTGCGTTGTTTTTGTTTTCTGGTGGAAAAACAGTGTTGTATTTTCAAGGGCATTAATTACAGGGTTGCACTCTACCAACCACAGTTGTTGTCAGCAGGTAGGGTTGTATTTTAAGGAAGTAAAATACACATACATATTTAAAGTGGATCATTGGAAGGGGGCTTATTAATTTAATATCATGTTAATGTTGATTTAGCAAGTTCTTGCTCTCTTTTTTTAATGATCATTAAACAATATCTCTAATAGGTTTAGCAAATTATTTATTCTAAAAAACATTTATTCTCCAGTGTTCGTAGCGTGAGTGTTATTTTCACGTTTTAATAATATTTTTGGCTCTACATACATATATACTATTTTTTTAATTTAAATGATTTCTTATATTTTCATTTTAGTAGAAGTACATTTTAGAAATATGGCTCAAGTTGCTAAACTCTTTGCCAGTCGTATCCAATTAGTCTTGCAAACTGCTTCTAAGCAGTCCAGATTAGTCCCACGTTCTTACTGTGCTGCTGGTAAGTTAAATTTTTTTTGTTACCTACACCCCCTTCCTGTCTTATCATATATTGCTTGGAGTGCATGTGTATTGTTTTTTTTTTATCAAGAACGGACAACGCAGTCAACCGGCATCCCATGTTGTTTTTTATTTTATTTTTTCAATTAAGTACTCATATACCTAGAGTTTAATAGAAGCACAAATTAGGCAAAACATTCTTTAATATTACATAACAATAAAAAATAAGTATTTTTTATTGTGTTTACAGAAAACAATCGCTTAAGTTGAGCGACTATCTTAAGTATACTTAATCGAATTTTTACATTATTTAATGTAATAATTTGACAAATACAAAGATGAAGTCCATACATACATACATACATATGTATGTATGAATTTTATCCTTTATATATAAATTTTAGCCTCCAACTTGCAATACATCAAGACCGAATTGGCTGGTGAAAAGAAAAATGTTGCAGTCATCACCTTGAACCGCCCTAAGGCTTTAAATGCCTTGTGCAACGGTTTAATTGCCGAGATCAACAACACTTTAGACAACTATGAAAGGGATGACAGAATTGCTGCAATTGTTATTACTGGCAGCGAAAAGGCTTTTGCCGCTGGTGCCGATATAAAGGAAATGCAACCAAACACTTATGAAAATTGCATTATGGGCAATTTCTTGAGCGATTGGACCCGTGTTGCCAAGTGCCAAAAGCCCATCATTGCCGCAGTAAACGGTTACGCCTTGGGTGGTGGCTGCGAATTTGCCATGATGTGTGATATCATCTACGCTGGTGATAAGGCCAAGTTTGGTCAACCCGAAATTGCTTTGGGCACAATTCCCGGTGCTGGTGGCACCCAACGTTTGACTCGTGTTGTTGGCAAGTCCAAGGCCATGGAAATGTGCTTGACCGGCAATATGATCAATGCTGTGGAAGCCGAAAAAATGGGTTTGGTTAGCAAGGTTATTCCAGCCGATCAATTGGTCAATGAAGCTGTTAAACTGGGTGAAAAGATAGGAAGCCACTCCCAATTGATTGTACAATTGTGCAAAGAAGCTGTAAATACTGCTTATGAGACCACGTTGCAAGAAGGTTTAAAATATGAAAGAAGAACTTTCCATGCCACTTTTGCTACTGTAAGTTAAAATTTTTTTAAAGCGTAGACAGAATAATTTAATATTTTTTATTTACTTTAGGCTGATCGCAAGGAAGGTATGACTGCTTTCGTTGAAAAGCGTCCTGCAAAATTCAACAACAATTAGATAATTTTTAAGTTGCTCGGACAATAGTAAAGTGTTAAAAAATTTATATTTTTTATTATTATTTTTACACTTCCAGTAATGCATTTATAAATGTTAATAAGAAAACAAAGTTTTCTTTCTATTTTACATATATCCTTATTTTTTTTTAATATAAGAATAAAAGCAACCAATTATGTATGTATAAAAATTAAAAAAAAAATTAAAATCTATTTTTGGAACGGGCTTATAATAAGAGTTTTATAGTTGAAACAAAAGTGCTAACATATTTGAAAAATTGTTTTCGACTTTTTGCACTTAGTATGTTATTCGAAATTTCCGATAATATTCAATTTTTTAGACAGTTTTTGGGTTTTATGCTTCCGTAACTCTTTGCAATCACTTTTAGCTATTTAAGCATAATATAATATTATTAGGTAGCCTCAGTTCAGAGAGGATTTTTTTATAAAGTTTTTCTGTTCAAACTTGAAAAAAATAAATAAAAGTCGCCACTGTTTTCGTTGTTACAAAGTCAGTTATATATATTTGTTTGATTACATATTTTTATTATTTTTGGCAATTTTTAGCTAGTCGTGCTTTAGGTCAACGATTTTTAACTTTCTTTTAAACATTGACAGCTTAAGCTTTGCTTTGTGAATAAAAAAGGTATCTGTTTAGATAACCAACAATTTTAATAACCTTAATATTTCAACATACATATGTATGTATGTATGTATATATTAGTCATTTTGTCCTTGCACTTTTAAATATCCTAAGACACTGTGTATATTTCTGCTACATAATGTTCTTAAGTAACGAATGTTTTTTTTCCCCGATTTTCCTAACTGATATCACTATTTTTTTCGATAAACGTTATATGAAAACCGGGCAAGGTGTCACGCTTTCTTACTTAGTCACTATGCTTTTAAAAAACTTTTTAAGCTTAAGTTTTCATACATACATTTCTGTATATAAAAAGTCTTTCTAAAAGCTTTCCTCTGCCATTAACATCTGTTTTCCTTTTACGTTTTGTGAACAAAAATTATTTTAGTTCGATTAAGGTTTTGTTGTGATAACACGAGGTATAATGATAATTTCGCTAAAAATATAATAATTTAAATAAAACATATTTTAAAAAAATAAAACAAAAAAGTGTTAAAAAATAAAGTTTTAAATATGTATGTATATGAATAAAAAACAAAATTAATAAAAAATAATTTTTATTTAAAGAGAAAAAAGGAAGGAGTAAAAAAGCCCTCATATATACATACATTTTTACTGTAGTGTGTATACACGCATACACACACTCCTACATTTAAACGTACATAAGTTATACAAGGAAAAATCAGGATTTATAGTAAAACATTTGAACATACAAAAGAAAAAGGACAAAACACATTATTACCAGCCTGAGAAGGAACAACAGCAGGCACAAAAGCAACAGCAAGAGACAAGTGTGAAAGAGAAAGGCTTGTTGTTGTGAAAAAACAAAAAAAAAATCAAGAAAAATACAAAAAAAAATTTTTATTTTAAAAGAAAATCTTAATTTTAAAGAAACATATAGAAAAAGAAAACAAAAAATAAATACAAATAAAAATATTATAAAATTATTTAAAAGAAATATTATGCATTGAAAAAAATTGTGTTTTTACAAACAGAAAGTGGAGGAAGGAAATTTGTTAAAAAAAATCGTTAAAAATCAATATTAAATATTAGTTTGAAAACCATACAAAATCCTAAAACTTACAAATTTATTTGTCAAGTGATTGATATTAGAAAAAAGCGCAAACAGAGAAATAAAAAAAATCTTTTAAAAATGGATATGTTAAATCAAATATTAAATATGAATGCTGGTGGTGCTTACGGAGGTGGCAAGGCTGGTGGCGCCTTTGATCCCCTTGCATTTGCAATGAAACCACAAGTTGTGATACGAGCATTGTGTTGGGTAAGTTTTTTGAGGGTCACACAATAAAAGCAGTGTTAGCCAAATGTCGGGGACATTTTTTATATTATTTAAAAATGGTTTTTGGTTCTTTTGCTTAAATTAAATATAAAATAAATGTTTCGAAAAAAAAGTTTATTGTTTCAATTAATATTGTACTTAAAAAAAAGAAATCTTGAGCTGCTAAGGCTTTCGGCTAGAAAAACCTGTATAAAATTGCTTTTAATAATTGCTGTTGCTATTTTTAGGTAAATAAAAAAGAATTAAAATTTATGGCAAATTTACGTTAAATTTAAATATAAAAACATTTAATAGAGTCATTTTTTTTAGATAGTTTTCGATTAAATTATTATTTGTTAATATTTTTTAAACATAAAAAAAAAATTTAAATTAGTATTATATATTGATTTATTGAAATTTCGATAAGTTTATTTTTAATAGACAACACTAAAAATGTTTTGTTTTTTCTGTTTAAAGTTTGCGAGTCTCTACCTTGCGAAAGCAAATAAGTGAGAAAACTCTCTCTCATTTTAAAATCATTTAATTGTTTGTCTACTTATATGTTTTTAATTAAATTGTAGCCTTCTCACGATTAACTCTTAATTGTTTTAATTAAAACTAAATACATATGTATTTGTTTGTAAAAAACTACATTAGCATCTATCGTCAACTTACTTTAGAAAAGGTGTATCTAACATTAAATAAATTAAAAAAAAAAAACGTGCTAAAAGATACAAAAATTTATATAACAACCTGGTTGAGAATATGTATGCTAGGGCTTTGTCTACCTACATATTTTATACATACAAACATACATTTGTAGTTCAAAACCAATATATATATAACATTTTTTTATAGTTCTTAAGTTTGGCGTTTTCAAATTAAGGTGCCGATATGTATGTGTGTACGTATGTATATAATAAATTTAAAATTTTTTGAAAATATACATACATAAGTATATCTGCTGACACTTTGTGATGTTTGTGTTGTTGCTGTAAACTTGACATTTTGTTTTATACAATGGCTTGCACTCAATTAATTACACATTTACTACATAAAAAGAAAAAAATAACTATATATGTATGTATGTATGTTTGTATGTAACTGCAGTGTTAACATTGTATACATTTGACTTGTATATATAATATTTAACTATACATATTTTCAGATAAGCATGATACACATAAAAAAAATCTGTCAAGCTTGTTTATACTTGTTATTATTACCCAATTGCAATATTTAAAATATGTAGGTAAAAGTGCTTGCACAGAAAAAATGTTGTCCTTAAAATTTTTATTGTTTTTCTGTTGTTTCTATCTTAAAACTATTAGTCCTTTTTATATCTTGTATATACAAATAAACATACATATAATTTTGTTGGTTTTTTCCCTTGTTTGTCAAATGATTTTGATCAAAAACTAATCAACTAAAATGGTATTTTCTTACATTAGTGTCAAATATAATTTTATGTATTTAATTATTGTTTCAATCTTTTTCGAAGTTTTAGGCATAAAAATGTTCTATTAACACTTGTAAAAAACCAAAGTGGGTTTGTTTGATTTGTTATTAGTTATTAAAAAAGCTTGAGATTGACGTATTCGTAAA
>NDXZ01022837.1:25071-47121 GCA_003055125.1 Paykullia maculata
TATCTCAAACAAGGATTGCACTTTTTTAGTGAATTTTTATAATTTGTAATTTTCTTAAAGTTAAAGCTTAAAATAAATCAACATCGAATGCCAACCACTAGGAAACTACTGGTTATATAAAATCTGTGACCAAACATAAAAATATAAAAAAGATTATCTGAGTTTTGTACAAAATTGCGATCAAACAAGGAATTACTCTGGCCGGAATATGTGACCAACACGAATGTGTTACATGCACATACTTATATCTGAGAGTTTAAGGTACCCTTCATTACATGTATGTTAGTTTTTTTGCATGTTTCTGTAAAAAATCACTACAAATCATAAACATTTCTATTGATTTTATTTGCTTATTCATTTTCACTTTGTCTATATTGTATTTCTCTGCTTTTTTTAAAATTTTTTGCATGAGTTTCTGGGGAAAAAAACTAGTTTATATTACAGTTGCTTTTCTTTGGTTTTTTTATTATTCAAGGCTTACAATATATTGTGTATACATACTTACATACTCATATATCTATATTAACGAACAATAACATTTAATAACATTTATTTGTATATAAAAATGTTTTTTTTTCTATTGTAAATTTAAATGCTTACGTATTTGAAATATTTTCATTTAAATTAAGAAATTGTTAAAAGAATAAATTTAAATTATTTAATATTTTAAGTTTTTTTTTTGTCAATTTTCAATAAATTGTGTTTATAAATTCTAGAAATTCTCTTCTTAATCTATTTAAACAATATAACAAGCATTTTGACATTCTACATAAAATAAAAAACGGCTTCATCTATAAGGAATGGGAATAAAATTAAGTCTTTAACGAAGTTTTCTTCTATGTAAAGAAAAATCTGCCGTGCTTCTTCTTTCTAAAATCGCTATATACTATTAAAATTTGATTCCAAATTGATGATATTTTTAAGATCAATAGAAATAAAGAAGATTAAAAGTAAAACATGGATTATATGGATTATATTTAAAATAGTATTTACATTTTGCTTCTTAAGGATATGGCAAGGTATTTACTCTATTTTAAAAATACATATATATGTAACATTTTCAACGAGGATATACATATCTATTCAGATATACAATTTTTACTAAAATTTGGAAAAATCGGCTTAAACGAAGTTAAAATATAAACAATATATTACAACTGTTTCAAAAATTAATTTACCTTATAGCCATTAAATGCTCGTATAAGTTTCTATGAGATATACTTAAAGTAGAAAATTTTGGATGTAGGCAAAGAGTATTTAAAAAAAAAAGGTTTTTTTAATTTAAAATCAAAAGGACTATAAAAAACTTTTAAAATTTTTTTTCACACCATAATTTTTTTTCAGTAGTTTAAATGGCTGTCGCAATATCTGTATGTTTTGCAAATATAATGGAATTGTTGGATGGTATTTAAGGTTCGCTACAGCCGAATTTACCATAACAACTACATACAGAATCTTACCTTAAATTTCGTTAACTTTTTATTTTCTAAAAAAAATATAAAAAATAAACAATTATATGTATTAACTTTTATTTATTAAATATCAGAAGTTTTTACAATTTTCTATTTTTTTTTTTGCTTAAATCGCTCTAATAAAGTAAGCAAAGAACGTAAAAAAGAATAATAAAAATGTTGGCATTACTAATGAGTGTGAGTAATTTTATTTTGTCTCAAACAAATAATAACACGTAGATTTTCAGAATAGTTTATTATCGTAAATCCGTGGTATGTGAGTATGAAATATAAAAAAAACGTTTGTAATTTAACATATTTAACCTTAATCTAAGCTAATTATAAAGCCTTCTGTAATTTTTTTTGTCTCTCCTCTTAGAGTTGCTCATTTAAGCTTATTTTTTTTTTTGCAAGCAAAGCGATTTTATTTTAAAGACCACAGACTTGAATGGAATAAACTTAACTATTAGAAATATTCCATTATACATAAAAAAAAAGAAATGAAATAATTTTAAATAGGGACAACTATGTAAATACACATAGATAAAGGACTTGCACACGCAAAGAAATATTCATACATAAACACCAACATGATAAAGAACAATAAATACACTTTAATAGATTAATGGGCAGACAAAAGAAAATGAAATAAGAACATTTTAAAAGAAGAGGATATGACATGAACATGTAGCTAAAATAATGACAAACTGCGAATAAAGGTGTGTGTTCAAGTCATTGTATGTACATACGTGTGGAGTATTAAGAAACTCATGGAAAAAGGATGTTTTTGTTTAAAAAAAAAGCCCAAAATGTAATAACTAATTTTTTTTTTTTTTATTTGTAAAAAATAGCTTAATATTCAGAGCTCAATGGAACATACAACAATATAATATATAACTACATATATTCCAACGTCATATCCTTTTTATGCCTTAATTATAATTGTGGGTTTTGTTGGAAAACAATTTACATATATTCTTGGTTTTAGTTTTTAAATTGCCATTTTACACTTTAAATGTATGTAGTATGTGCTATGACATAATATAGTTAATGGCTAAAATTGTGTTTGAAAAAAATATGAAAAATAAAAAAAATCGTAGAATACCAATACCAATACTAACAACAATAATTATATTTATATTTATTTTTTTTCCAGATTTCAATAAATATTTTTCCTTATTAAACTTGTTTTAAAATTATTAAATATTAAAACAGTAATACTGTTTGTTCTTATCTTAAAAATTGAAATGAAATAGAAAGTTTACGAAATTTAAAGAATAAACAAAAATAAGGAAAAGCTTTGAGTAGTCGAGTATTTGTATATGTGTAATATCTTTGGCCAGATAAATTCTACACTTTGCTGAGAAACTAAAAAAAGTTTTATTACATTTTCATATAATAATTATAAACTTTTCAATTTAATCCCCTGTCACAACACTACTATAAGTATGAGAAAAATTATTATCATCTATCAAATACCACATTAAGTATACGCTAGAGTGTCTTACCGTCTTAACAAAAATATATGCATGTATGTATGTACATTTAGTGTTAACGAAGTATAAAAGACATAGTTTAACCTAATTGTTAAATATATTTGTTCTTTAGTAATTAAACTGGCTTTAAATAAAAGCACGTAAGAAATATTATCTTAAAATGGGTCAAATTATAAATATTTCATTCGTTTCCAAGGTCATCAATGACCTCTATGTAGAAATATAACAATCATACCTTCAGACATACATACACACAAATACATTTGTTTTTCACACCTGTTTGCAGCATTGTTGTTGCTTAAGCTATTTGTGTTAATGGTTTTGTTGGTTTTATACTAAACTCTAGTTTATATGTAAATGTGCACACAAATGTATAAATGATAACGTGGTAAATGTGATTTTAATTAATATGTTCAAACTATAGATGCAGTACTTCCTAAGCAAATACATATGTAAATCTTGTTTTCATACAAAAAATTTTCTATGTATCCTGAAAAAATTTTTCGATTCCTTTTTTAAAAAACTTTCTATTCTTAGAAAACTTTGAATAAATATTTCTTGTTTAAATTTTTTCAATACATATTTTTATATGAATAAATAAAGCGAGGCCTAAATCAAATGAATTTCATTTTTTGGAAAATATTGAAACATTTAAGATACATTTTAAACCATAATATAACTTGCGATAAATTTTGTATATATTTCAATAAGTTTTGTTGAAAGATTTCAGTAGAAAAATTTTAGTAATTTTTTTTTTTTAGAAAATTTTAATACGCAAATTTTTCAGTTTATAAAATTTTTCACCTTCACCACAGGTAGTGAGTGTTTTCTTCCGTAAGGTATATAAATTCTGGATCCTAATAGATAGATAAGTCGATTTAGACATACCCGTGTTTTGGTTGAAATCAACTTTTTGTAGTTCAAATATGTCACCCAGAGTTGTATGTGGTATTAAAATTTTGGAAATATTCCTAAAAAATCGGTATTAAAAATTGGCAATATCCATCAATTACCGGGTAAGATATAAAAATTAATATTATATTTAACAACATGTTTAAAAAAATTGTATTAATTGACCCAGAATCCTCAAAGATATAGAGGAAAAATTTATATGGCCAAAAAATTTATATCAAGTTTTCTATAACTTTAATTATCTTTCGGACATGTAAATACATAAATACATGCGTACGTAAATACACTTCTTATTACATACCTACACGTGGTAAAGGGTAGATATGATTTGGCACAGCCAAATATAGCGATCGAATATATGTTTTTGTTTGTTTTTGTTTGTTTTTTTCGGTATTTTTTTTTTTTTTGATTTCGAAAAATATGTAATAAATATTATATTCAAATGACCAAACATGTATTTTTATTATTATTATTATTATCATTATTATTTTTATTATTATTGTAATTAAAAATGTTAATAACAATATTAAATGTTTTAATTTTTATGTTTTATTTTTAGAGTATTTTTTATAACTAAATAAAAATCGGAATAAATATAACTATTTTTAGAAACTTTTTGATAATTACAGATAATTCTATTTTTCATTGATACCACTGTGTGCTAAAAAAAAATCCCAAACTAATATGTTTGCACTAATAATAAACCTCTACTATTTCATTAATTAACATAGAAAAATTATAAGTATTTAAGTTTGTTAAGAATGTCATTTTGATTTCTAACAAAGTACCTTTTTTTAAATTTAACCAATCACGTTTAGGGCTTATAATGTATGTTTCATACTACTACATTTATATACATAAATTTCACCATGACCTTTATGGATGGTAGGCAAGGAAAACAAAAACAAACAGCAATAATGACAAGGTTTAAATATTTGTAACAAAAAAAAATAGTTTCATTATTATAAGAAAAGGCTTTACGAAAGTAATAACATTAAATATATATAAAAAAAATACATGTATAAATGTTGACTGTTTAATTAGGCAAAGTAAAATAGAAAAAAAAATTACCAGCTTTATAAAAGCAATATACTTATATATATTCAGTTTTTTGTTCTTTCTTAAAGCAACGCCAAACAGTTGCTATAGAAATTTGCCTTGATTTAGTAGTCATAGGTATTAATAATTAACAATAGCTTTTATTACATATTTACTATACATGAGTAGGTTTAAAAAAAAAAACAATTTTTAATATATTTTTTTGTTGTAAAGCAGAAAATTAAATTTTTATTACAAACAAGATTTCTTCAATATTTTTTAAAGTTTTCAACATAATGAATGTTGTAAACAACAGGAGGAGTTTTTGTAGCAGGATATAATTGTTGTATTAGAGACTTATAAAAAATCCAATTTCAGATATAATCCACATGTATTATACGTTTTCATACTTATTTAAAGGAGTTTAGTGACAGCTATTAAAATAATATTTATTTAAACTAGAACTTTTTTAATAAATGTTTAATTTTATTACGAACTTTATTTGTTTTAAGACAATTATTTTAGTTTTAATTCTGGCTCTAGTTCATTTCATTATTTAAACAATAATTTTTTTTTTTTTTGATATTCAAAATGAATTTTACATTAAAAAAATTTTCTATTATTGAAATTTGACAAAGTTAACAATTAAATATGTATATGAGTTTTAACATTTTAAGAAAGTAAAAACAAGTTAATAATTTTTCTAAAGAAATAGTATATAAAAAAAAGGAATCTTGTTTTGTCAAAGAAAATAAAATTAAGAAAACTTCCAGCTGAAATTACCTGATTATTAAAGTTACATATAAAAAAAAATATATTTAACCACAATTTTGAAAAACTATTTTCATGTGTCCCCCTGTTGTTTTCTATTTATAAAAACAAAAATAAATTCAATTTTTAAGTCAAAACAAACTTTTCCCCCCCTGTTCGTCACAACTTAACCTAAAATTTTACATACAAAAAATTAATTTTATTGTTAATATGAAATGAAAGGCAGTTTGATGGCCCACGTAACGAATAAGTTTTCATGTTCATGTCGTGCTTGTGGTTTAATTTTGAAAAAAAAAATTGAAAATATTTTTAATATTAAAAATAAGATAATTTTTTTATTAAACTGAGTTTTGCGATTACGCTCTTACAAGTATTTCAAATATTTTAATTGCATATTTAAATTTTTCACTTAAAAAGTTGAAAAACCAATTAAAAAGGGTATTTGCTAAAACGCCTTGTTAATAAAATTTTGTTAATGTATAAGTGAAAATACACACATCTGTACATACATTATGCATACATAATAAAGAGTATTATCTTAGTTTTTGCTAAAAAGTATTTATATGACAAAAAGCAGTAAAAAGAAAAACTTCTGTCCTAGTTTTTGTTTTCTTTTGCTTTGACATTTTTCCTACATAATTTCGTTTTTTTTTTTGTTTCTTCTAAAAAATGATTTTTTTTTGTGAATGTGGGCGTATGATAAATGTTAATGGTTTGTCAAAAGGAAATTATAGTATTTATTACCACCACCATTTTGTTAAAATTTTTTACATTATAAAAAAAAATGTTTTTGTTCTACTTTTTATAAAAATTCTGCTTTAAAAATAACACAATTTGAAACAATGTATGTTTTTAATGACTATATATATTTAACTGCACATATTTAAAAGTTTATTCTTCTATAAGTAAATATTTTACAAAATGCAAAAAGTATTTAAAGGCTTGAGGAACAATACCATTAGTTTACTCATTAAATGTGTTTTTACTTTAATGAGATTTTAACTTGCCTAACCTAATGTTATTAAAAAAAGAAAAATGTGTTTTTACCCATAAATGTTAAAAATTAAAAAAACTAATAACCTGTTCGATATTTTTTAATAGTGTTAATGGTGTTATTTTTTTTATGTAGTTTAAAAGATTTTAGATTTTACCAATTTTCGCCCTTTCATCAACTTATGAATTTTGTTTATTATTCCTAAAGCTTTTGACAGATTATCTTTTATAAACAGCTAAATTTTAAAAATTTAATTTTTAACTTTTTGTAATTTTTTAATAAGTTATTATTTCTATTAATAACAAAATTTTAATATATTAAATGTTATCTTATTTATGGATTTTTAAATAAAATAACTTTTTAACAAAACTTTGGCAACACTGTTCTTAGTTACTCATATAACATGTTCATATTTTATGCATTATTTAAATTCTGATTTTGTCTTTTTCTATTTGAAGCTTTTCTCCATTGTTGTCTTTGGCTGCATATCATCAGAAGGTTATCGCGAAGAAGGTGGCAAAGACGTTTGCATATTAAACAATGACAATATGGCGTGCAAATATGGCAACACAGTGGGAGTTTTTGGTTTTCTAGCGTCAATGGCCTTCATAGTGGGTGAATTTCTATTTGAACGCATGTCATCGGTTAAAAGTCGAAAACGTTTTGTTATGGCCGATATGGGGTTTTCAGGTAGAAAAAAACCTGTAAAAAGGAGTTACAAAAAAATATTTCAAAGAATCTTTAAAAATATTTCAAACTTTATAAAATTTCCTTTGTTTTTACAGCATTTTGGGCATTTATGTATTTTATTGCCTTCATTTATATCTGGTCACAATGGAGTTCTGCCGAAATGCCACCCGGTGGAATTGGTGCCAGTAATATGCAGGCTGCCATTGTTTTCTCATTATTTTCCATATTTACCTGGGTAAGTTATTAAACAAAAAGTTTAAGAACAAAAATTTATACTTTATTCAATGTCTTTTCGCCAGGCTTTATGTGCTTTCTTGGCCTATAAACGTTTCTTAATTGGTGCCGGTGATGAGTTTACCTCGGCCTTTGAAAATGATCCCGCCAATGTAGTGCATCAACAGGCCTACAACAGCTATTCCGTGGACAATGATAATGACCAATATAGTGCTTCGCCATTTACTGCACAACAAACAGGTTAAGTTTCATTTAACAAATATGTTTAAGAAAATAAAAAAAATCTAACAAAATATATATGTATGTATATACAAAATATTTTTTTAGGCATGGAACAACAACCCAATATGGATTATCAACAGCCCACCTATTAGATAACATGCAAACTAAGCCATTCCTAAATTAATAGCCGATATACTCCCAACAAATTTTTGTAGTTAATTTAAAAATATCACTCTTGACATTATCTTACTAACGATATTTTCCAGGAAAACAAACTATTTTTGCATCTTTAATATAAATCTGGCGCTCAAGATAAAGACAAATTGCAAAACATTAAAAAATTTTAATAAATAATAATAAAAATAAAACATTGTAAACTTGAACAATACAAAAAATACACCGAAATGATACATATTTAATAGAAAAACTCACAATATAACTGTAATAAAACATACATATTATTATATAAATAATTAATTTTAATATAAAATATACTTACATAAAAAAAAAACATCTACCTTAAAAAAATTATAAAAAAAATAAGAATCCATGAGTAAAACAATAAAAGCTTTGTTTGAATACAAAAATTATACACTGAAAATAAAAACAAAAATTTGCTTCAGCTTTAGATGAGAATTTAACAAAAAAAAAAAAAAAAATAACTTTTGTATTTTAATAATATATAAACTATTTATGCATATGTATTTATTAGGTTGTTTTCAATAAAAAACACATTTTTTCGATTTCTATAAATGTTTAGGTTTTAAAACATTTCTAAGAACTATTTAAAGATATCAAGGAATACCAAAAATTAGGTAATAAATTAAAACATTTTGTGTTATTTACTGCCTACCCTATTCTTTTAAAAAATTACCTTGATTCGAAAAAAAAATAAGTATATTCAATTAAAATAATTTAGCTTTTAACCTTGCAACTAGTCTTAACTACAGGACAACAGAGAAGAAATTTAAAATTTTTTGTTTTCTAACTTTATTTCCTTTCTAAGCTGAGTTTAGACGATATGTTTAATTAGCTAATTTATGCTAATAAATTTGTTAACAATGTTAACGCAACTTGAAAAGGATGTCAACAACCATTTATTTTAATGTTGTAAAGTAATGAAAATTTTGATATTTTTTTTGTTACAACGGCACGCGTTATACGATATGGTTATAATATTATATTTAGCATGTCCAATTTACTGATATACATACATATGTATGTATGTTGATAACGGAAAATTCAGTACTTTTAGCATATTGTTTAAACGCCAAAAAAAAATAATAAGTATCCTGACATAGTTATTTGTTGCTTTTTCAAGCACTGGATGCTGGCATATATTACCTTAAAACAAAAAGAATAAAATTTTAGTAGGAAATATTCGAAAACTAAGTATAATTTACGCCGCTTTAAGACCTAAACAAGTCGAAAAATTAGTGTTTGGGAAGCTTCCTAACTTTACATATAATAAAAATACAAGGTTTTTATAAAACTGTGTTTAACAAAAAAATAAATAAATAAAAAAATAAACAAGTTGGTTAACCTAAATCAATAAAATAAAAAATTGATTGGTATTTAAATGCAAAATTACCTAAAGAAAATCTGATAAATTTTGCAGTTGTATTATAAAATTAACAATAATAAATGTTGAATTGTTTGAAAAAATTTAAAAAGCATAAATATAATGATAACTCAGGTTATAATTAAAAATAAACTTGTAAACATTCTTTAAGTTTTTATAATTTAATGATTATTTGTTATTTAGATTTTATTATTATGTGTCACTATTAAAATATTAAGTTAAGCTTAAGTTATTATTAAACATAAAAAATATTTTATTTAAATTATTAGAAAATTTTATTAAAGAGGGAATAAGTAAGAGATGCTCTAAGAAAAAAAAATTTTTTAAGCTTAAATTAAGCACTTGAAATGGCTTATTTTACTCCAATATTCAGTTGATTTCCGATGTAGAGAAAATGTTTGTTTCTTAAGAAAATCACTCTTAAATTTTTTAATTATACTAAACATTTTTGACAAATGGTCAATCTTGAAAATCTGAAAACTATGCAGCAACACTTTTGATTTACTTTATTTATAAATAAACTGTTAAATTTGCTGCGCTTGATGACGCTTGCCACTTAGTAAAACCACGCTGCCACGCTGTACAGTTTGCTGAATTCAAAGTATAATTGGGCAAAAGGGAAAATATGATGAAAGAAAATAAACTTTAAAAGGCTATTATCTTAGTATAATGTTATTTACCAGATTGAGATGCGAGCAAGCCTATCTTCGATTTTAGGGCTTTAGTGACATGTACATATATTTTTAAAATTGATTTTTCAAGTAACTTGTTATTAACAATTAGCACTTTAGTATAAGTACACTGAGCAAAATATCTCTACATGATTAGGTTTAAAATTGAGCGTATTAAATTCCTTTTCCCACTAATATTTTGTATTATTATTTACGAATTGCCTGATTTACAAACTATGTTATGAAAAAATAGCTTTTTAGCAAAATGACTTTTAAACCCAGTCTACTTAATACAACACAGGTTGTAAATTGGGAAAGTTAGGTTTTTTTAAATTTTTTTACCTATTAATATTAATATTATTTTTATAAAATAAGTTTATCCACAAGTCTAAGTCCTATTTGATTATAAAGCTTTTAAGTGAAATCAAAGAGATATTGAAATAAAGAAACCAATAATAATATTAGTATTACTCAAAGATTTTATAGTAAACAACAGTACACTCATTAATTAAACACACACATAGTTGTTCAAAAAAATGAAAATTCAAATAAAAAAAAATTAAACTTAAAAAGTAATAAAAGATAAAATTAATTTAAAAAATGCATAAATCCAACAAAATACTTTGCCATAAATTGAAGTAAAACCCCATTTAAATGCCAAAATGCTCGAAAAAAAGTACAGAATATGACAAAATAACAACAACTATAAACAACTGAAAAAATATTAAATTGCTGTTTATATAAGAAAATCTCCTCCCCCAAACAAATGAAATTCCATTGTTTCTTAAAATATATTAAAAAACATTGTTACACTAAAAGCAAACATTATTTAAATATTATATAAATAAAGAAATTGACATATAAAAATTACCATTAAAACATACATAAATGCATTAACATACATACATATATTTATATACATAATTGTCTATTTAAGTAGTAAATGTGCGCGTTTTTTTTAGAAAAAAAGTAAAAATGATAGTTAATGATAATATAAAAAAATCCCTATAAATATAAAAATAAACTAAACACACAAAAAACATATAAATGTAACTAAAAATAATAATGATGTTATATTATTAAAAAAAACTAAAAAAAATTTAATTTTCCCAAAGAAGAAAAAAAATTAAGGTAAATATGTTTGGTTTAAAAGAAAAATAAAAGTATTTAAAAATAAAAACACATTAAATAAATAAAATAATAAGATATATGACAATATTTTGTGTTTTTTTTTGTTCAGTCTAATAAAACATATTTTTAAAACTTTTTTATAGACTAGGGAATAGATCAAAAATTTTCTCCAAAAATATTCAATATGACGTGCTTTATTACGTCACGTTTTGTTGAGTAGAGTTTCGTCAAAATTAAAACTTTGTTAATAATAAAGTTTGTTCTGAATCAAGTAAAATTTTGATTCACATACGAAAATAAAGTTTTAAAATAAATTTAAAAAAACAATAATAATAAAAAAACTTATTTTCTTTTAAATATTAAATCTAAAGAGCTAGAAAATTAAAAAGTTTTTTTTAGCAATAAGTTTCGTTATGTTCAAAATTATTTAAACAAAATTTTTGTTTTAATATTTTTATTTTTATTTAAATTATTTATTCTTAAACTTAAATTTTACAAATTTACTACAATATAGGATAGCTACACTCGCTAGCTATGCCACAATAACTATTCTGATTACGCGGCAATTTCATGAAACCATTTTCTCCCCAGTTTGCCGAATACGAATTCTTAATGATCCAATAGTCTCGGCCATTTTCTGAACCATAACCGACCACCACTATCGAATGATTAACTTCACCCTGATTACAGGCATCATCAGTGAAAATGCCACCACTATATTGTTCAAAGGATATAAGATCAGCGTTAATGGAACAAGCCAAAGGTCCCAAAGTTGCAATAACTTCTTTCATTTTTTCCTCATCGCCTGGCTTAATGCGGGCATAATCACGTATAAACACTCCTTTATCGTAGGTCTCATTACGACCACATTGGGCATTTTCCATTTCGGTATAGGGATATTTGTCCTCCAGAGAAACTCCATGATCACGTATATACTCGAAACCATACTCTTGGAAACCACCGTCACAACCCATGCTGCCATAGTCTTCGGCACAATCAACTAAATTCTGTTCGGATAACGAGACTAGCAAACCGGTTCGTCTAAACAAATGTCCCTCCAAGGCACCAATAGTAGAAAAAGACCAGCAAGAGCCACAATCCATACCCTGAAAACCAGCCGGTGTAACACCGCCTAGTTCACGCCAATCAAAGCGGTCGGGTATATTTTGGTTTTGGTTTGTTTTTGCGGTAACAAAATTAACATGCCTTGAAGCGATTCCTCTAAGAACGAAAAGTAATTAATAAACAAAACTTTTTTAACAAAAAATATACTAACTCTCCCGCAAAGGTTATCTTCGATCCCAAAAACTTGGTCACCTCTTTATGTGTTAAGTCCGCCAAAGGATTCAATGCCATACTGAATGAGCTCAAACCTAAAGCGCTATATTTGTTGCCTAAATCAACCACCGCCTTTGTGGCCCTAAATATAGACTCTCTATATTGTTTCTCTTGCTCATCAGTATAGACTTTTCCTGTCTGCTGCAGATAATCATCAAAATTCTGAATATCATACAATTTGGGAAAGCTGTTCTGAGCACAAGTCAATGTTAAAAAATTGCAAAAAAATGCCACTGTCGTTAATATGGTTGGGAACTTAGAGCTGTTAAACATTTTGCGATTTTTTGTTATTTTTGTCGTTGAGTGGGGGCTAAAAATAGAAAAAAACAATTTTAATATGTTTTTTTTTTACAAAAAAAGGTGCTAATTTAGGTGATAATTTTAAAACTCATATGAACTTTACATATAATAATAGGGAGATCAACAACTTGATGAATTTGTATTTCATTGAAAACAGCAAAAAAACTTTGATTATACATATGTACATACTATGTATTTAATGAACTGGACCATTACAATACTTAAGACTGCCAGAAAGCATAATTTACCATTAGCCCAAAAAATCATTCTCCACTTGAATCAAGGCTGCCAGATGATTTTTTAAGAAAATCGGTAGTTTTGTTTGTAAATAAAATGATAAAAAGTTAATTTATTTTTATTAAGTTATCAATTATTTTGTAAAAAAAAGAAAAAAAAATATTTAATCAATTTTTTTAATGAAGACAAATTGTTTTCTTTAAAGTTCAGCATCCAATTAAATTTAAAATATATAATTTTCATTATTATTTTTTTAAATAAACATTTTTACGAAAAATGTTAGCTAGTACGTGGTGTAAATAAGAAAAATTAAAAAAAAACTACAAGAAATCTTTAAAATCGCTACTTGATGATAATTGTTAAATCTGGCAGCTTAATCCTTTCGACAGAGGCAGTTAACACATTGACTTTTAAACTGGATATGGCTTTTGTATACCATTTTGCAATTGTCTTTTAAGTTTTTGCACGTTCAGATCATATCTTTTGTGCATCAATAAAGAAGTGAATTATATTTACCGTTGTTGGTATTTCTACACACAAAATCACGAAAAAAAATCTATGGTATATTTTTTAAATAAGAAAATTCCTTAAAATTTGTTTTCTTAAGTGGTTAAAATCTGCAAAAAAATTTTATTGTTTGTTTTTTCTGTTGTATTTTGTCTAACTATTTATGAAAATGGAACTTGTTTATAAGTTATATTTACATATACATGAATATAAGAGCAGCTTAAAAACTAAATATTATTAGATGAATACCACTGTTATTAAATTCATATCACATTTGCAAGACGTTTTACCTAAAAGTATTCATTAGCTCAGGTTTCTTAAGTTAAATAAACAAAAATTTAATAATCATTTTTAGTATTAAACTTATAATTTCATATCATCAAAATGAGTGTTTTGTTTTCTATCACAGATTGATTTTTAATTACAATTTTAACAGTCAATTAAATAGAACTGGTTTTAGTTGTCTATCAACAAAGTAATAAAAATATACAAACATTTTAAATTAACAAATGTAGGTAAACATAAATTAAAAGAAAGATCATGTGTTAAATTAAGTTTAATCAAGATTTTGTCAAAAATTAATAGTATTGGGATTCAATATTTTTTTTATTTTTAACTAAGGCAAGTTAAAAAATAATATTTGTATGTATTAACTTTATAATAAACTAGGGTAATACCGATTTTTTTTGCTTAACAAAATCAAAATAAAACCAATATTTGTAAATTAAAGTGTTGCCAACGAATTTTTATTTTACATTTGACACAAAAAAAAAACTCATATTTATTGTTGAAAATATTTTTAAAACAATAAAAATTTAGCCATACTATTGATATTAGCTTGCGAATGAGGAAAACGGATCGCTTCGAGATGCTAAACACTATTGTACTTTAATAAGAAAACATAAAAAAATTTTATACTGTTTTTAGATAATTTAAAATACATACTTATATTTGTTCTACAAATTGTATGTAATCGATTTGTTTAATGTTAAACAAGAAACTTTCTCCAAATTGTTAATGTCCACAAAGAGAAATACAACGGTTAAATATACTATGCAAACTAAAATGGCTTGCGTTAATGCAGTGCATATCCTAAGGCTGTTTTAAGCCTGTTGGTTGTTGGTACATAATTTTAACTGTTGCATTAATACTCCTATAACACATACACATACATACATACATATATTTTTTTTAAATCATGTTTAATGAAACCTTAAATATTTTATATTTTTATAAAAATATTTAATTGATTATATAATATTTAAAGCAACAACAATTGTTTTGTTAATTATTAGCTTTTTAAAAAAAATGTTTAACATATTTTTTTACTTGTTTAATTTGTTTTCTTTTGTTTATATCATAAATCGTTTGTGTAATTTTTTAAGTTAAGTTTTATTTTATATTATTGCGTTTTATAATAGTTAAAATTTTTACACACCACACCTTCTTTGAAACAAAAAATCGTTTTGATATTTTTAATAAAATTATTGGAATTTCCTCTCACTTTTACTTTTTATTTTTAAGACATACATATATAAAACATATATATTTTAAACTTTAAATAAATATATTGATGTTTTATTATTTTTTTCCGATTGTTTGCTTTACCGATGCTTTACGTTAAACGTCTCAAAATCAAATGAATCTTTTTTATACTGAAACCCTTTTGAAAATATAAAGTTTAAAACGTTTTACCGTCAAATTATTGATGATTGTAGTTTCAATTTAAATATGTATGTATAATGTTATACTTATAAAAGCAAATAAGCAATCATACAAAAATTAACCCTTACATCTGTTTTTTTTTCCAAATAAATAAATTTATATGTTAAATTTTGTATAAATAATTTTGACAATTTGTCAAGACTTGTTTTTGTTTTTGTTTTTTTAATGTCGTTATCACCACTTCATATTTCTACTCATTTCTCATTATGTTGAATATATTTATATTTTCTATAGAAATTTATTGACTTTTAAACAATAAAAATTATAGTAAATATACATACACACAGATATACTCATTTATGTATGTATGTAATTATGTTAATTTTTTTTGTTTGTTTTAATTTTAAAATCCAAACCTAATATTTAAATACAGTTATTTATTTGGGTGAATTTTTACAATTTTTATTAACTTATTAATCATTTGTAGCAAAAAAAAAAAAAAAAATACATAAATAAATTTCGCTTTCAGTCGCATGTTTTAATTGGACAGATGTTATTTAGTTGTACGTATTAGGTGGGTACACGTTAAAAAAACACACTATTTTTATAAAACAATTTTTAAATTTAACAGAGATTTATTAAACAAATTTTAAGTAGGAGCCCAGCAAAAAAATCTTAATTTGGAAGCAGTAAATGTGACTAGTTCATACCTACTGCTTCTTTTATTGCCTTTTGAAACTATTTACTTACAAAAGTGAAGTGCAAAATGAATATATTCAGCAGTTTTTTCAAAAAGATCAGTAAAGAGCTCTAAAGCAGAGCTTCTACGCAAGGAATCTCATACAAAAATCATGTAATCTTTCATTGAAGTGGAAGCGGTGCACAAGTGAACTCTGCCTTACAAAGATGCTTCCGAAGAAAAAACAAGCAAACACAAAACTTTCTACCAAATTTCATGTGGCCTGTATGTGGCAGGGCCATGTATTTGCAGTGGTGCAAAAGTGCATACTATTTCAGTTTAAACTTGTGTGTGTAACAAAAATAAAAAGGAAAAAAAATACTTTTTTAATTTTCACAAAGATGGGAATAAATAAATGTTTTTTTTTATAAATAAAATAATAACAATAACATTAACAAAGTACAAATTATTTATGGATGCAAAATATGCATTAAGAATTTTAAGATTTAGAAAGAATTTTAAAAAAGTGTGGTTTGAAATTAATTTATACAGTGAGGAGTATGCAGAAAGTTTTTTAGAAATGGTGGTCAATTTATTTTCATTTAAAAATGAATAATAATAAGAGTAGTTGTTTAAGTGCTCCACATAAAATCTATAACCAATCGCGCACTTATGTATGTATATACGCGATCGTAGCGACAATCATTTAGTTTGTAGTTGTAACGTGTATTTTTTAAATGCTAAAGATTGTTTTGGAACAATTTTTGTGAGGTTGGATTATGTTCTTGCTCTGCTTTGCTAGGTTTTTATTGATTTGGTTATTTTTAACTACGATTGCAACAAGCGCATTCGGTTAATTTAACTAGATTTGGCTTATAGTTAAAACTAATTTTTGAACTAATGTTTAGGTTTAATTTTGCCAACCATAAATATGCTGGTTAAATTTTATTTAAGTCCACATGATACTTAGTATATCTTATTATAGAACATTTAAGTGTCATTCTGTATTAAAATTTGCATGAATTTTTTTGTTTATTAATTTATTTAAATTATGAAAAATTTGAAAAAAATGTTTATTAAAAAAATGCTTTAACTTTGCCATCGCAAAATATTGTATTTTTAGAAAACTTTCAATTAAATAAAAAAAAAGTGTAAGATTAATTTAAGTTTCTTAAAACCTTTTATGTTCTTTAGCTAAAATAACCGTAATACTGTATTTGTAAAAATAAATAAGCGATAAACTTTATTTTCTTATCAAATTATATACATATGCATGTATGTATGTATGTATGTATGTAAATAAAAAATTAAATATAATAAACCATTTATGCTAACTCCGTGGGGAATATGGCATTATTCGTCACGCTCATTTTCGGAGTTCTCCATAATTTCATAAGACCCATATCCCCCCATGTAATATCAAATGAGTTTTGCAGTAGCCAATAATTTAAACCAGTTGAGTTATCAGTACCATAGCCGATGACAACCATAAAATGCGATCCCTGCCGTACGAGGGGCTGCTGAAACACACCGTCTGAGTAGTGCATAAATTCAAACGAGGTTGGATTGAATTCCACAACCACAGGAAAACCATTTGAAACATAAGCCATCAATGACTCATCATCGCCGTCTTTAAGGCGTGTGTAGTTGGCCAAGTTTACTACTAACTGGCCCGTGGGTGTGCACATGCCCGGCTCACTTAGGGTGTTAGAGTTGTTGTAATCACTTTTCAAATGTAAATCCATGTTAAAGAGTGTCAAATAATCAAAGGCCGTTTGAGGTACTTCTGTCGTGCAGGCTCTGGCACGTCCAGCACAATCTATTAAATTCTGGGCAGATAAGGATGGAGGGCTCATATTGCCAGTTTGTTGAGCATGAAAGAGTTCTATTGACTTGGCGGCGGCATAAGCCCAACCACTGTTACATCTAGCACCTTGATTTTCAATGTTCGCTATGAAACCAAAATCTATTATAGGATCGTAAGAGGGTGCAGCTGGTTGCACAGCCGGTAATATAGATTCGTAGGAAGGATCTGTCGAAATGGCCACCGGAAAAAGTGCACTAAAGTGTATAAAACGCATATCGCTAAATTGGTTAACGGCTAATTTATAAGTTCTCAAGCCACGTTCATACAAAGTATTATGACGATCGATTAATTTCTTGTTATAGGCATAATAATATTGAGCATAGGCTTCAGAGAAGGCAAAACTGGAATAGTCTTTATTAAATTCAACCTGTAAAGAAGCATTTTATTAGAGACAATTAATTTAAGGTTTGATGGAAAATAATACAATTTATTAAAACTATTTTGAAAAAATTTTTAAAAAATTTCCAATTTGGTGGAGCAATAAGTATCTCCCTATTGGAAAGTGCTGTCATTTTTGTAGGTGGCATCGTTTTTAAGTTTGGTTTTGACATTTTTAAAATAGATACGTGTAAAATTTTAATAACTTTAACAGCGTTGAACTTCTTTCTCTGAAGATATTTTAATACACCCTGCAGCCTGGAGCAGTTTAAAAATAACAACGTGACAACGTGATACCAGAAATACTGCAAACAGTTATGCAAAATGTTATTAAAATATTCCAAAGTTTGCATCAACGCCGATAGCAACACAGATATAACTTAGCACAAATAAATTTAATTAGTTAAAAAAACCAAATAAGTTTTCACTTTAAACAAAAACTATTGCAAAGAAAAGCAGATACTCGTTTTTCCACACTTTATAATATTTATTTTTTAAAAACTTCTTTATTTAGTGTAATATTTTGAGGGAAAATTTTTTCTTCTGAAAATTTTCACTAAATTTTCCCTCACCTTATATTCAGCCCATTCCTGAGGCGATACCCGATGTATTGTTAATGCCAAATCTATCCAACACACGGCCATCACTGCCACTACTATCAAAGAAACTCTCGTCATACCGCTGTATTTTATCCAACAATTTTCCCGTGTAATCTAAAGTGGTAATCAAATTTAACTGATTTTTCTTTTAGCACTTGCCAAGACTTTTATACTTTCCTAAATTATTTTCAAAATTTCTATTTCAATCACGTTTTGATACTACTTTTACTTTTTTTTCAATATTTATTTAACATTAAATTTCACCCAAAAATACCAAATAACTAAGATATTCTAGCCCTATTGTATGTAAACTTAAAAAAAAGTGTGAAAATTTAATCTAAATTGCTATTACAATGATGAGTTAATGTTGGTTGTTAAGGCAAAACGATTAAGTGTGTTTAAGGGAAAAAAGAAATTCACCAAAACTGCAATATTAAAAAAAAAGATTTTTTTTGCTTTAATTTTAATAAAAAAAAAAAAATAAAATGTCTACAGAACCCAACCTTAAACTGAAGGAAATATGGCATTGTTAGCCAATTTTTCATTTGCTGTACTTTGAAATTCCAACATGCCCTCTTTTCCCCAGGTAGTGCCAAATGAATTTTGCAATAACCAATACTGCTTGCGTGTAGTTGAGTTTGTCCAGTAGCCAATAAGTACCATAAAATGGGATCCTTTGTATCTCCAAGGTTGTTGGAACAAACCATCAGAATAGTGCATAAACTCAAAGGATGTAGGATTAAATTCAACCACCACAGGCATACCAGCAGAAATATATTTTTTTAAGGACTCATCATCGCCATTTGTAATTTTTGAATATGCCTTTAGATTTGTAACTTTGGCTCCATCAGGTGGCGTACACATGCCTGGTTGACTTTCATTTTTAGTGCTTTTGTAATCGTTTTTCAAATGTAAACCCCTTTCATATTTGGTAAGGTAATTAAATGCGGCCAAAGGTACTTGGTTTTTACAGGCTGCTGAACGGCCAGCACAATCTATGAATTTTTGAGCGGCTAATGAAGCTGGATTCATGTCACCTAATTGATAGGCCGTAAACAGTTCTGTGGCTTTGGCTGCAGAATAAGCCCAACCACTGTTACATTTTGTACCTTGATCTTCAATTTTGAACTTAAAACCTAAAAGTCTGGGATCATAACTAGGTGTAGCAGGTTGTACACTTGGGGCTGGTTGGTCGATAGAAATTTCAGTAGATCTAGCCAAAGGGAAGAGAGCATTAAAGTGTATATAGCTCATATCGGTAAATTGATTAATGGCCAATCTGTAAGTTCTTAAGCCAAGATCATACAAAGCATTATGATTTTGTATCTTCCTCTTATTGAAGGCGTAAAAAAACTGAGCAGAGGCTTCACCTGTAGAGTACTCCTTTTCATATTTGGCCTATAATAAAAAAGAAAAAATAGTTTTAAAAATCTTAAATAGTTTATCGTTTAATTAAGAAATGTACCTTATATTTTGCCCATTCCTCGGCGGGAACATAAAAAAACCCCAAAGTTAAATCTAATAAACACAGAGATACGATGGCCACTATAATTGAAAAAATCTTTGTCATATTTTATATCCTGTAAATCTTAACTCTTTTTACAAGCAACATTGAAATTTAACTGATATTTTTTAATACATCTAATCTGGCTTTTATACTTTTCTTTTCTTGTTTATTTTTCTTTTTTCTTTGCTAATAACTAAATTATATTTTTATTTTTTTAATGCCTATGAAAACTGCAATTGAAAGATAAGAATTTATTTTAATCATTTTTTGGATAAATAAAATTTGTAAAATAGTTGTACTCTATTTACGCATCTAATCTTTTAAGTTTTACCACATAGAGTATAAAGAAGTATTATCATTATAAAGAACTATATGTGTATAATTAAATATATTTTTGCATACACTTCAGTGAGTGACAAAGGTGCACAAAAGTTTTTCGTTTTGTTTGTAATTTTTACAGTATTCATTTCAACAAAATTTGTTTTATAAAAAACCCGCTTTCAGATAACTTAGAGATTTGTTTTCTACATCTACATATATTTAAAAAAGTATTGATGCGATTGTTTTTGGGGAAAAGAATTATTCATAAAAAAACATGTTTTGTAAGCCCCATAATGAGTCTTAAACACGTTTCTGGCATATAATTAGTTTTGCCAAAAGTTTAAAAGAAAATCATGTTAGAAGGGTACTTAAGATTCAACAAAGCCGAATATACCATTCTTACTAGTTTTAATGCCAAATAAAAAAACATTAAAATAACTTTAAGAAATAAACAAAAGTGCGCAAAAATCTTAAATAATATTTACTTAAAACTGGAATGCCAAATGTGCCTAATTTTTTTCGATTGATAACAGCTTATTTGAATTAAAAGTAAGGGCGTTAAAAACAAGACTAATTTAGTAAAAATTTTATAATTAAAAAATATATATTTGTTTTTTAAATATATTAACAACTTATAATTAATTGTCTTCTCTTAATAAACAAGATTAAAGTAAATATATTTTTCGTTACTTGAAAAAGGGTTTTTTCTAATTCTAACTTTGAAAATTGTTATATTATTCCCCCTGTTTTTTATTCCCCTCTTAACTCAACTTAATCACTTTTAACTTGCACACAAGCTCATACTCATGCCGTTTTCGATAGCATATGGAAATTTTAAAATACATACATAATAACAGTATTTTTTTCACACATCATTAAAACAAATATTTGACTAACATTTTACATAATTTTTGAAGAAAATAAAAAAACCAAATATTTTGTAGTAAGTATGCAAAGTATTCAAAAAAAAAAAACAATTCATAAATCTTTAACCTTAGATATAGAGTTTGACAGAATGCAGATAGACTGACAACTTGCACGTTCTAGCTGATTTGTATCTGTCCAAATAAGGTGTGATTTGTTTATTTTTAGCATTTATTGGAAAAATTAACTTTCGATTTGAGGTACTGGCCTATATTACAATTAAAAAAGAAATTGTATTTTGATTTTAAATATCAATAAAGGAGAAGTCTAACATAGAAGAGTGAAATTGAAAAATGGTCAAAAATACTCAATAAATATGTATCTATTTAAATATAGTTTTCTTTTATAAGGGAAACATAGAGTTATGTATCAAGTAACACATGAGACAATTAATTAAACCGGCTTTGCTGACAATTTTGCAGTATTGAACAATTTCCAAGACTATTTTGTATCTGGTGCTGTAGCAGCTAAACTTTCGTGATTTTTAAAATATTGTTCAGCCCCCTTTTAAATAAGGTTTAAATTAATTGCCGGCT
>NDXZ01022837.1:48617-76930 GCA_003055125.1 Paykullia maculata
TGTATGTATTTTATGTTTTTAGGATGCTTTTTAGGTTGTATGTGTGTTTTTTTTTTTGAGGAGGGGCGGAGCAATGTAAATGTTAAATGTAAACGAGTCAAGTACCACGTTAATAAAGATCTGTTTTGTAATATGTTTATAATTATGTATTTTTGTTTTTCTTTATAATTTTGTTTATTTATTTTTTGTTTATAATTTTGTTTATTTATTTTATTTTTTTTATCTAATAAAAGTTAATTTTATATAAAGATTTTCTTTTTTAGTTGCTTTCTGCTTTATTAAAGAACTTTATTTTTATTTTTTTTTTAGTTTTACTTTATTTATTTAAACTTTTTTTTTTTGTTTTAATATATATATTCTTACATTTAAATAAATTTTAATGAGATTTTTTTTCGGATAGTGTTTAAATTTTTTTTAACATATTTATTTCTTTTCATGTACTAAAAAT
Organism: Paykullia maculata; assembly: GCA_003055125.1. Classification (NCBI taxonomy): domain Eukaryota; kingdom Metazoa; phylum Arthropoda; class Insecta; order Diptera; family Rhinophoridae; genus Paykullia; species Paykullia maculata. The sequence goes on from NDXZ01022837.1 coordinate 49,066, forward strand.
TAAATAGATTAATATCTACAGTTTTAATGAAGATTTTTATTATTATTAAAATAGTTTTTTTTATTAATGTTTTATTATTATTTTTTTAACTTTTTACTAATTCTTTTTATATTTTTAAGTTTAATTATTTTATAGTAAGACAGACCTTTAACAAACAACATATCGATTTGTTATTAAGTTATTAACATCAATCAGTGGTTTTATGGACAAATATTTAAAAATAATAATAATTTTGACATACGTAAAGCTTAAACAGAATAAATTTTATTTATTTTTATTAGCTCCCCCTAAATGTGCTTTAAAAAAATTTGACAACTCGTTTTAATATAATAATATTTGTTTATATAGTGATAACTAAGCGTTATTGCATAAGCAAATATTATTGTAGTCTCTTAAAATAAATTGCTATAAAATAGAACAGACTAAAATGTAATTAACTTTTGGAGAGTTTGTTAATTAAACATGATGTTATGTTTAGGAGAGAGAGAGAGAGAGAGAAAGTGTCAAAAGAGTTCATTTTGATTGTAATAAGTCGTACTTCAAAGTTATACTTTTTTATGTTTTTAATCCCTGGATATGTAATTCTTTTTGATTTTTATAAATTTTTAAAATTTTTCAAAATTTTTAATTTATTAAGTCTATTCAAATTCCTTGCGAAATGGTAAAATAAGCTAATTTTTTACTTTATTGAAAAATTTTTAATTTTTAAATGTTTATTTAGAATCGTTAAATTTTTATACATTTTTTTGGAAATTCATTTTAAATAATTATAACTTTTAAGTTATAGAGTATAAGAGAGGGAGATAAAAAGAGATTGTTTTAGAGTTGCCATTGTTTTAAGGGAAGTTTTTAAATATCTAGTGTGTAATTTTAAAGAATATAATTAAAATAATTTATTTATCCCTTTTAAAGTTTGTTTAACAAAGTAAAATAATCATAAATTATTTTAATAAAAAAAACTAATGCTTAGTTTTCTTTAACTTAAATTTAAGAAATACTACATATAATTGCACTTATAAATCTTGTTGTTTATCCAAAATATATATTAAACTATTACCATTCCCGTTTTTCTTTTTATTATGTTTGACTTTAAAAATATACTATTTTTTACTTGTTCTGTTTGCATAATAAATAATTTGGGTTTTTTGTATCATCAAAAAATTAAAGAAAGTGAACAAAATTTAAAATGTTTATATTTTTTTCAACAATAATAGATTTTCTTTTTTATTTTTATTTACTCTAATACTCAATGACATTTAAATATGGTTTGTATACTTTAATGGTATCATAGGAAGATTCATCTTATATAACTTTTTTTAATAAATTATATTTTGGTTTTTATAAATTTTGTTTAAACTGTAAATGTTTTTTGTCTTTTAAATATATAAACGTTTTGTTTTCGATATTTCATTGAAATTTAGGTTCGATGAAACAGAATTTCTGTTAAATTATGAGAGTGTTTTGTAAGAGTGGACTTTTGCAGTTATTTTTTTTTAATATTGTTATTAGATTTGCATTTCTAAATTAAAAAAGTTTTTTTTTGTTCTGTGGCATTTAGGTTTGAAAATCAAAATAATAGATAAATTCCATCTTAAGTTTTTTATTGTATTTTTAATGACAAAAATTTTAGGTTTTTTACTTTTATTTGCTGTTTTATAATGAAAATTTATTATTTACTAATTAACATAAAATACTTATAACTATTGCTCTTGTTCAATGGCGTAGAATTTTATTGGAAATCGGTAAATATTGAGAAAGATTTTGGTACAATGCTTAAGGTAAAGGAATTCTGTATTTTAAACATTTTTTTTATATTTAATTTTTTTGTTTCATTTTGATATTTATTCAAGCGCAATTTTAGTTTGTTGATGTTAAAAATAAAAATATTAAACAAATTTAGTGGAGTTGAATATTTTATAATTACGATTTTTGTAGCAAATTCTTATGTGCTGTTTTTATAATACAAGTGAGCATTTTGAGTGAAGTTTTTGTATGTGTTTTATTATTGTAACAAAAACAAAATACACATAAAACGTCTACTCAAAACACTCACTTGTATTATAAAAACGGCACATTAAACTGAGCCGAATGGCTAGACAGCATATCGACATATATTAAGTTAAAATTGTCGTTGGAAATATATTTTCACTGAGGACCAATCGATAAAATTTTTTATTTTCGATTATTGTTAATAATGTTTTAAATATGGTATATTTTATGATCTCGTAAAACCTTATCAATTCTTTACTAGTTTTTAATAAAAACATTGTTGGCGGTTTTGAAAAAATTTAAACTTAAATTTTATGAACGAAAAAAGGCAGTTGAATTTAACCGTGAAATTTTTAGAAGCACACAAAACTTATAATATTATTTATAAAGAGAAAGCAATAAAACTAAAACATTAAAAAATAATAATTTTTTAGTTTATACTTTTGACTAAAATTTTTAATTTTTTATTATCTTATTTACTTAAACAAGTATTATTTGCCATATTTTTAATGAAAGCTAAAAACAAGTTATTTTATCATTCTCTGTCTAAGAATTTTGGTACTTACTATGTTTGAAAGAAAATTTAACAAAATCTTTTTATAAAAGACATTGAATGATATGATAAAATTTCTTAAAATATAAAAAAAACTTTAGAACAAAAAACGACTTTAAAAAAATATAATTCAAGATAAGTATATTTTTGTTTTTTTTTTAATATTAAACAAATTCTTAAACTATCCTGTACCATTTGATATAGCAATTTTTATTAAAACGAGACACTTTTTCGTCACTTACTGTATTAGCTTAAATAGTTTTAATACAATAAGTATAATAAACACAGCTACCAAAAACAATTTTTTTTTTCAAACAAAAACAAACTTTATTATTGCTCTCGCATAAACAACTCAATAACGGAGTTGCCATGTGTATTAAAAGAAGAAAAAGTGTTTTTTACATGTCAAAGTAAGTTTTGAAAAACCAATAACTTTTTAAATTCCATCAAACTTGCTACAATTAATTGATTATTTATTTATTTTTGTATTTTTTGTATATGTACTTATAAATTTTGAGTTAATTAAAAAATATATAAATTTTGTTAAAATGCTATCTTTTAAGGATAAAAATTAAATAACCAAACAAAAACGTTTACAATTTTACAACCACATTTTCTTGTTAATTTTTCTTACTACATACATAAGTACATTCCGAAATAAAGCCAATAATAATTATATTTTTATATTCACTTAATATTTATTAAATCTTCTTATCTTAATAATACATAAAATTTATAAATAAATCTGTAGGCAGTTTTACTATTGTATGGTTTGAAAAAAATTTTCTTAAAAAAAATACTCTAACACAAATAAAAATTTGTTTTAATTAAAGAAAAAAAAAACAAAAATGTAACACAAATTTTTTATCTTTATCTGTTCAATTATTTAAGACTCAGCGTATTTGTTTTAGTTTAGTTTAATAAAGTTTTTCTTATTTTTTTCTGGTTTTTAAATATATAGACTCCTTCAGTTATTTGATAACTTATTACTTAAGATTTTCTTATTTTTATCATTTTGTTTATCGTCAAGCGTAAATGTTTTTTTTTTTATATTTTGTTTTTTTTTATAATTTAATCAATTTTTTATCCCTCTTAACTATCATCATTACTGCAATTCTTCGTTTTTCTCCTTGTCTTTTTTATCGTTTTCCAATAAAGTTAAATTTTTATTTTTTTTTTTTGCTTTAAGATAATTTTCTTAATATTTATGAATTTTGTTTTAAATGAAATTGAATACGTTGACACGAAAACATCATGAAGAGGATAGCTACTATATAGGGCATTAAATGAATTAAATAATTATTATTATTGTTTAATGTGGATGCAGCATGATTGCACAAATCAGTGGTGCAGGCACAATACAGAGCCTGAACATCATGTGTACCCGAACGTTTCAGACACTCGTTGTCATCGGTACGTTCATCTGGTATATAACCGCAACCTCGAACGATGCGTACTTTACCATAAACTTAATATTTTTGTTAGAGTAAAAAAAAACAGTTTATTTTGTTTACTTTGAATCTGTAAAAATGCTAATGGTTTTACGATATTTTACCTTTTTGTACAGTTTTACGGCACAAAATTGGTTTATATTTATCCTTAAGATGTTCACGTGGTTCCTGTTTACTGCAATTAACTTCACCTATTGAATAAGGATCAAAAGGATCACCGCAGCGACGATCATATTCGCTATTACAATCGTAACACATTAAAGCAGTTGTAACTGAAACAGAATATTAAGTTTGTAATATATGTATTTTCAACTAAATCCAAAATAGCAGAACTGAAATGCACATTAATTAAGAAACAGCTAATAAATAAAGGCTTCATAAGTTTGCTTACAAAATAATATTTGCTTCTTAGGAATGAGGGTGTTAATGGTGCAAAATAAATATTAAGAATAAATAGATCGTAAGAAGGTAAAAAAGCAACAGGATAACAAAATGTGAATATAAATCATTCTGATTGGAATACTTGACAGGACTGATTAATAAATATTTACGTGTAAAATAGTTTTAAGACTTCTACGTATTATATCTGTGACAAAACGAATAACTTTGACTACAAAGAAAACCAAATAAAAAAATTAAAAGACTTTTTCTGCAAAACGACAAAGTTAGATAGATATAAGCAGATTTGCCTTATTGCCATAGATTTCATAAAAAATTAATTAATAAATAAACAAAAACTATGCATTAAAATAAAAAGATAATAAACGAACGTTTTTACATACTTTATGATTGTAAAACATACTTATGTATGTGTATACAACTTTATTTAGAATTTATTTGAGAAAAAGTAATTACAAAAATGCAATTAAATCTTTTTTAATAAAGGAAAAGAACTAAAAAAAACTTCGTATTTATTTTAATAGTAGTTGCTTGAATTAATTAAATTAGTTAAGGACAAGGTTTTAATTAATTTAAAACTATATTGGCATTTATTTTTTAATACTCACCTTGCAGGCAGGCCAATACGGCAACCACAAATAATGTTCTTTCCATAAATGGTGACATGGTCGGTCTACTGTTGTGTGTTTTTCTTTCTGTTGTAACTAGTTTCTCCCTTTTTTAATTAGTTGTCAGAGTTATAGGAGGGTCTCTTTAGTGTTATAGTTACTGTTATTTATTAATCGTTTTCTTTAACACGCACTTATGCTTTTACACAGCAACAATTTATGTACGTATGTAAAAAAAGACAAACCTATATAATCTGTTCTCACAGTTTCAATCGTTTGCTTGTTTTGTACGTTAAACGTCCAATTCAAATGGATTTTAAAAAAATCGATAACGGAACACGCAAGTTTATCTTTATGTTGTTTTTGTTATTTTTAGTTTTTCAACTTTAAAAAACAGAAAAACGTAAAACAAAAGTTTTTAGGGATTTTATTCAAACGTCAAAATGTTAAATTAACATGCCGCTTTATTTAAAGTGTGTATCTATAATGAGATAAAAAAAATAGACACAAATTAAAAATTATTAGGTAAGTGTGTATGAATGCAATAATGTTTTTGTCTGTTTGTATATAAATATTTTATATATAAATACAATTTGCATTATATTTACATGTGCATACATACATATGAATGTATGAGATTTAAATAAAATATTTAAATTTTATATTATTAAAAAATTTGCAATTTATAATAACTCAATACTTTAAAAGACGTTGCTCATTTTGGAAACCTGTTTTATTAAAATAAACAGATAGTAATGCCAAAAACTTAAAATAAAACAAAAATTGTCCACAATAGATAAAGTACATTTTATTGTTTATATGTATATTATTCTAGTTTTTTGATCTCTTTGATATTATTTTCAAAAAATTTTTAACCAAGATTACTACGCTACTCCTGACGATGCCACACAACAGAGTGGCGAAATATTGAAAAAAATATAATGAAAAAAACAATTTGAAAAGGTCAAAAAAACTTTTAAAAAAATCGTTTTTTACTTAAAATATATTTCATTTTTCTTGGCCCATATTAATGATATTGTAATAATAATTTGATAGTAAAGCATTGTCACATTTTGTGTACAAATTCTTGTCAAAACATTCACCTGCTTATTAAAAAATCAATTTATGCTAAAAATAACAAATTTTTACCTAGAAACAGTACAAATTAAAATCCATCCCCTAAAAATATGTAATAAATCCTAACAATACCTTTTAAACGAAAACCGAAACTCAACAAATATGCACTGTATTACCCAATAAAAAAACATCAATAAACAGACAAGTAGTCGCACAAACACACACCCACAATGAAATAGACATGCTTCTTTTAATACAATTGATTTATATTTTCAAGTACTTTTGCCATAGAAAAGCATCTAAAAGAAATTTTATTAACCCAATTTCAAGCCACACAATAGTCATCATAATATAATTAAATCTCAGGAGAGTTTTTTTCTATTAACTACAGAATTCTTTTTTTTTTATCATTTTAATAGATCTTATTAGTGTTATACAATATTTCATTGTAAATATGTATGTTTGGGTGTGAGTTGGATTAATCGTATTATTTGTGTTATGTAGGTTAGTTTTTGGTTTTGCTTTGGAGGTTTTTGAATTTTCTTTTGTTAAAATAATAAATTTGTAAAAAAGAAATTAAATTATATTTATTTTTTATAAAAAGAAAAAAAAACAAATAATTTAAAATGTTTACGTTAAAAAGTTATAAATGGCGCTTTATGGCATGTACATTTTTTTTGATTCGGTGTGTAAAGAGGAAGAACCTTTGGAATGCCAAGTACGGAACGTTGGTTGTATAATTGATATTATTTAAAAATCACTCATACCACAATTACTACTTAGTTTTCAATGGTTTAATATTTTTTTGGCTAAAAAGCTAAAAATGTTCATTTATTGCACTTCTCACACATTGGTTACTTTAAAAATATTAAACCACAACAAAATTGTAAAATTTATTTTTAAACGAAGTACATTTATGTTCACGACCTATTGAGTACAATTCATTTTAATTTTGTCATTGTTGTTGCAAACTAATTTTTTTTCGCTTTATTTTACTCCATAAGTGTGTAAGTATGTCATTTTCTGTTTCGTTGTTTGTGTGTTATATTACTTTTTTTGGTTTTGTTATGTGTGCATTTTACTATTAAACTCAATACAATGATGACGCTATAAACGACCTAATTACATGCATTCGTACACTCGACACTAACATATTTATGTGTATATGCATGTATATGTACATTGAAGAAACTAAAAAACAACAAAATGCTTAAAATAAAAGAAGAAGAAAATGTATGGTCTTAAGAACTATCAAAACTGAACTGCTAAAACACACATACACTCATATCCAGTACTCGTGCTTTTATACGATGAGTGCTTTTTATGTAGTCCCTCTATATTAATAGTTGTGTGTGTGTGTGTATGTATGCTTTGTGTCTTGTCAGCAAAATTTTATTTTGTTGTTGTTGTTGCTGATATAGTTTTTTTACTTGCAGTTTTTGCTGCTGCTGCCATTGTTGGTAGAAAGAACAATTTAATTGGATTGAAATGTTGCCATTTTAGCTACACTTTGCAGTTAAAATCCTTTTGTGAAGAAAATAAAAAATGTACCTACAAGTACAAAAAAATAAATTACAGACCTCTCACTCACTTACACATAAGTGTGGGATTTTTAACCATTATCTATGTACATTTATTTTAGAAGAACAGCACTTCAAATAGAAGGAATCTTGTAGCAATTACTTTGAATTAATGAAATTATCCCTATAAACATTAGAGTCGCGATATGAAAAAAATAACTTTTTAAATAAATTTTCTACTTTTGTTGAACCTAAATAAATTTTTGTCTTATTTGCTTAAAAATATATATGTATGTATATATATTTAATGAATTTATAAAATTAAAATTTTTATAAAATTAAAGACAAAATAAGAAAATTTTCCAAATTATCTATGATTAAATATAATCAATAAAATGTAAAAATAAACATGATTATTAATATTATAAGGGTTGTTTTTGAAAACGACTTTAAACTAAAAACCATTTTATTAACTATTTTGCTATTATAATCAAAAATAAAGTATATTTTAAAATAAACCAGCTTTAAGTGGGTGACACATCAAATAGTAAAATGTTCTCATACAAATTGTACCAAAATATGTCTATTGCATACCAAAAGTATACTTTTAGCAAAAGTTTACTTTAAAACTCTTAAAGTACACTTTGTTTATGACTATTATTAGGGGCCTATCTATTTAAATAACAAATTTTAGTAAAATAGCAATTGGTAACTAATTAAATAAAAAAATAACATCAAATAAAATAAAACATATTTAAAAAATAGAGAATATATAAATACAAATATATATTAAAATAAAATATAGAAAATAAAATAAAACAAAACATTAAATATAATTAAATAATACATAATAAATAAGAAATAACCTAAAAAAAATATTAAAAAAAACAAAAAAAATATTGGATTAAATAAAACAAAATAATACAATATATTATTATTGTTACAAAATAAAATAAAATAATATAAAATAAAATAAAATAATATAAAATAAAACAATATACTTTGAAAATAAGATTCGACAATAATTTATTTTGTACAACAAAAATGTTAAGGAAACTCCCTTTTTATCGAAGTTTTCTAATACATTTTCTTCTGGTAGGATTTTTTAGTTAAATTAAAAAAAAATTAAAGCATGTATGTATTTGTGTATTTTATTTCTGTTTGTTTTAAACGTTCGCTTTTTCCAATCTCTGTTTCTTCTACTTTATAGGTTATTTCCCATAGATTACCTTTTTTTTAAATCTTCCATGAAAATGAAACCTTACAATAAAACATATGTTTCTGTTATTAAAGAAATTTTTCATGGTTGTTACTAAATAGATACCCCCACCCCCTTAAGCTTATTGCATGTTTAGGTACTTAGATACGTATGTTTGTATTTGTGTTGTTGGATAGTTTGGTTTAGTAATTTCTAAGTCAGAAACTCAGACTTGTATATCAACAAAGTTTTAAAAAAAAATTAAACATAACATAAAACATTTAATACTTTGTTAAACTAAAAACATATTTAGCTTAAAATATTTAACTTCATATTGCGTTTGGTTTTAAAGCTTTTAGTACTTTATCGATACTTAAAGGAAATATTCTAGATTTAGAAAACATTCCTAAGCCGTTATAGAAATTTTAAAAAAATTTCTCTGTTTATGGATCTTTTTTTTAGATATGTATATTCTTTAAAGAGCAATTTCAAAAAATATATTTTTTTAAATACATATGTATAATTAAAGCTACAGGATATACAAATTAAAAGTTCAAAATAAACTTGCTCGTTTTTCTTTATACCATCGTGGTTTTGAATGTTCTTTAAATTACTTCACCATCAGAAGCTGGTATAAAATGTTCCTAAATAAATTTTTAATTGGGATTTAATTATAATTAGATATTATCCTTTAAATATGACAGCGGCAGGTTATTCATTTTATTATTAAATTATGCATTAAAAAAAGAATAAAAATAAATTGAAATTGTTTGCTGAATTAAGTTTCAAGCAAATTTATTGTTCGAACTTTTCTTTTCTTTTGCATTTATAAAAAAAAGTAATAAATGACCTCATATGACCCCATTTTTTTTAAATGATGCAATGACCTCTTTTTTACTTCTTTTTTTTGCTGTAATAAAACCATGCAATTTTCTTTATCTTTAAAAAAAAACAAATTGTAATAATTTAATTTATTTGTTGTATTGTTACACAAGAGAAGAAACACACTCTTTCAAACAACTGCCTAAAAGAGAGTCATATACGAGACGAGTTCTTTTTCTTTTATACATTTTATGTTTTTTTTCGAACATGGCAACGTGAACAAAACTATTCGCAATAAACACTCAAAGAAGAAAAAAAAAACGAATAAGTAGACTAAGAAGCATATGAATTGCATACAAAAGAAAAATGCAAAATATAAGAATAAAAAGCAGAGTAAAAAATTTAAAACTGACAAGAAAATTGATTTTTCGCTTTGATACATTTACTACTGATATACATATGTAACCGTTTTTTTATCTTTTCGTTTTTCGTTCGTTTTGTTATTTAACACTCTTAACAGGAAATGAAAAGTAAGGATTTTTGTTTTTGTAAATATATCCTGTTGTAAAATTAATTACATATTTATATAATTTCCTGGCGTTTGATTGGCTTTTAAATAATAAGTTTTTTTTTAATTTTATATTAAAGAAAAGGTTTTTAAATAAAAAGAATTATTGCATTATATTAATATAGTATTAACGTGTGTCTGTTTTTCAGTAACTTTCTTAGTGTCTGATACTTTTTTTATACATATGTATGTATGTAATATGTAACATGGTTAAAACTTTTTTTGGTTTTTTTGTCCATCTTTTTATACATATTCTAACGGTGAAAATATATATCATTTACAGAGTTGTTGTGATTATTGAAAATTCAATAACTGACCTAGTTAAGTCAGTAAAAGGAAGTTTTTTGTATCACTTTTTCGGTGTTTTTGGAACAAGTTTTTTTTTTTGTAGAAAAATTGTGTTCACTTTTTTAGTTTAACATATTTTATAGAAGGTTGGTTGAATTTTAGCTAGTTTTTTCTCAACCAATATTTTTATTATCAGTTCCTTACAAAAAATAGTTTTAGTCTTATGTAATCATTAGTCACGCTCAATTATATGCTAAACGAGAAATAGATAAAAATGCCCTTTTAAACTGCAAAAAACTAAAAAAAAAAGATTTCTTAACTTTCTTAATTGTATATAAATTTAATTAATTAGATTATAAAGTTTATATATTACACTTTTTTCTTTTATTATAACAAAGTTTTTTTAAAGCCCCTTTTTTCCTTATGTTTTATTATACAATAGTTTTCTTGATTATTAATTTTCTTCTCATATGTATATTTTATTTCTTTTTTATTTGATTTAATAACTTATTTTTATCTATATTTACGTAAGAGCTTGCCTTCATATATATTTGCTAGTACCCGGATAAGTGTTAAAGTAAAAAGTTTTTTTTATATATATATATTCTTTTGAAAAAAAATCTTTTTTATATATATTTGATGCGATGACAACAGACAAACGTTAAACACCGTTATTTCTTGTTTTATGTTTGCTTTAAATCACACGAAAACACAAGTCTGAAAGAAATTCCAGCAAGGACGTCTGTAGCTTACTGTTAACTCGCAACACAAAAAAACCGTAACAACGCTTGGACATGGACAATATGGCAAGAGAAAAAATTAAAAAATGGTTGCTCTATTAAAAACACCGTATGTTTTTCTCATTCGGTTAATCAATAAAAGCCGTTTTTTGCCAGGGTTGCAAAATAAGTTTATTCAAATATATTTTCTAATCACTAAAAATATTTCAAACAACAAAACACAAATCATTTTATTTCCTAAAATTAGTTTCTATTTAATAAAAATGTTTTTTATCTTATTTTTTAATAAATTCGTTTATTGTATATATTTAAAACATGTAAACTACTTTCCAAGTGCAGCTCTGTTTTTAACTGAGGGGGCTTTTGAAAAACTTTAATAGTTCATAACATCTCTGTTTTTTGTTTTCCTCCTGTTGCATGCTATAATGTTGGAGAAAAAAAAGCTCTTACCGTTAAGTGCATGCAGTGTTGCCGTATAATAAATGTTATCTTATATTATCTTATATTTAGGCTCTAATAGATACCAAAAACGAAACAAAGAAAAATTTAACAATTCCGAATGCATCATGGTAGTGTAACAATATTTTAGAAGTACTTCAGATCAGTGAACTTAAGAGTTTGTCATATCATTTATACTGATACTAAGTTCTATATCTATTCTGTGTTCTGTTTTAAAAGAACTTTAACTTTTTCTTATCAATATAATCAAAAAAGATGTTACAAATTAATTGTTGTTTAACATCTTTATTTTCGGGACGTTAGTCATTATCGTAAAATTTTTCAGTATATAAACTGAAGTTGTTTTTAATTTTCTATACAGTTTAATTAAAAAAGAGAATGCAATTAACATTTTTATGGGCACTTAGTTTATGTTGCCTGGTTATGGCCTTAGAACAAAAAATGCTAGAACAAGAGTGGTTTAACTTTCAAAAGCAATATGGCAAAAAATATCGATATTTATTAGAAAATAATAAAAGATATCAAAATTTTAAAGAAAATCTACAAAAAATAATTGAACACAACAAACTTTATGCCCAGGGTCAAGTATCGTATAAAATGGCCATTAATCCTTATGCCGATATGAGTTTGAGGGAAATTGAAAAATCCTATATGGGTTTAAAATTTGGTGAAAAGTTGGTATTTTAATTTCAAATAATTTTTTATTTTCGCCAACTTATTAATTGAACTTAAGCTCTTTTTACACGAACAGTTGTTTTTAAGTTTATTTTTAATATTTCGCCTCTCTATTGTAGGGTATCAACAGGAAATAAATTGTAGGAGTAATTTTTCGGCTTAAAAAAAATTGTGAGTTTAATATTAAAAAATTTATACAACAAACTAACAGTTTAATTATCATGCCATCGAACTAAAAATAAATTTTCTAATGATTCCCCTGATTGGTTGCGAAATATTAAAATTCAACTTAAAAACTATTTTGTATATAAACTAAAGTTTAATAAATAAAAAGATCAAAAGCTGATAATATTATAATTTTTATTTGATTAATAAATCTTATTTTAGGGACAAAGAAAATTTTGTTCATTTAATACCACTTGCAGCCCCTGCCACTAAAGGGTTAACATCCATCACTTCAGTGGACTGGCGTGTCAAAGGAGCCATTAGCCCTGTTAAAGATCAAAAGGCTTGTGGTTCATGTTGGGCATTTTCCAGTATCAGTGCTTTGGAAGCCCATTACTTTTTGAAGCTTAACAAAACCGTGCTACTAAGCGAACAAAACTTAGTCGATTGCGTTACTGGTTGCTGGGGCTGTCAGGGTGGATGGATGACTACTGCTTTTGATTATGTCCGCAAAAATTATGGTATTAATTTTGAATCTCAATATCCTTATGAAGCTGCTAAAGGCCTCTGTAGATTTCAATCTGAGCACACTGCTGTTACTTGTCAAGGTTACGTTCGTACCAAGCAAAATGACGAACAGCACTTACAGGAGGTTGTGGCCTCAGTGGGACCTGTAGCGGTGGCAATTGACGTCAACTCAAATTTCATGAAATATACAGAAGGCATCTACGATGATCCAACTTGTACGAAATCAATTAAACATGCCGTTTTAGTAGTGGGGTTTGGTGAGGAAAATGGCCAGGACTATTGGTTAGTAAAAAACTCTTGGGGTACACAATGGGGTGATGGCGGCTATATTAAAATGGCACGCAATAAGAATAACCAATGTGCAATTGCCAGTTATGGTTCATATCCATTAGTATAAAACAACTTTATATCATTTAAAATGTTTTTTTTTTTATTAACAGATATTAGAGGACTTTATAAGGAAGTCCTTTTAAAAAAATATTGTATCAAAACAAATTAGCTTTTATTCATTTTTTTCAAGTGTGTGATTATATTTTCTTAGAAACATTTTTATTTTTAAATAAATCAACGATATTTTCTTTATTATAATTTAAAATTTTTCTGGTAGCACTGGTGATTAAGCTTAAAAGTTTGTATACAAATTAACAGCAATAAGTTGTTGTGTTATCAATTGTAAACGGACTATTAAGAACTTAATTGTTTTATGTCAAATTATTGCTAAAGTAACGTTCATTGTATATTTTAGGAAAAACGGAAACTAAGTAACGGTAAACTATTGTTAAACGAGTCTTTTTGATCTCTTATACATAATTTAAATACAAAATATTATAGTTGGTCATGTCAGATTTAATGAAAAAAACATTATTTGTAATTTTTGAATTGGCCTGCCTTCAAGGCAGGCTGTGGTTAACTGTAGTGTTACAATACATGGTTTCGCGCTTAACTTTACAACAATTGTTTGCCGTAAAATTGTACAAAAGTGTAAGTTACCACTCTTATACTGACCATAAATCCAACTATTTAATTTTCCTTCTTATAGGTATACATATTTAGTTAATGGCACCAAACGTTTTGTACGAGGTTGCGGTTTTATATTTGACAGTCATACAGATGACAAGAAATGCGTTTTACGTTCAAAAAATGAGTATATTACCTCCACTTATTGCGGCTGCACCACGAATTTATGCAATTATGCATCATCACCTTTAGGGAGCAGTAAAAATTATTTAAATCAATTACCGTTCTACATTATAGCTGCACTATTCATAATCTTTTTTGTGTTAACAGAATACAACTTATAACTGAAGAATATAACTTTTGACAACAAGTCCTTTGAGAAATAAATTATACCACAAAATACCTGTTATTAACAAAATAAACGGCCAAAGTGATGTAGTTATATTGCGTATATGATACCTTTTATACAACTGTGAAAAAAAATTGTCAAGAAAAAAATGCTGCCAGACAATTTAGTTTCTTAAATTGCTTGCCCGCACTTTCTAGCAGTGAGACTTGCCAGACAGACTTATAAAAAAAAGTTCAATAATGAAACAAAGTACAAAATTTTTTCAGAGAACATCTAAAACTCACAAAATAATTTTTTATCAAATAATATTATATAATACATAATTATAATAAAATAATATAGCATCAACATAAATTTATTTTTAAAAAAATATAATTCATGTTTAATACTATATAATTTTTTATTTTATTGTGGCCCTATTCTAAAACCATATAAAATGTAGGTTTTTTGCAAACAAATAACATATACAACTTAAGTTTATACTAAACCTGCATATTGTGACAGGGTGTTTTAAATAAAAATCCATATATGTGCTTGAAAAACATTAACTTACAAACGCCATGACTGACTATCCTACAAAGTTGTGCGATTATATCAACTATAAATCGTATAGAGTTCTGTCTTACATGAGAAAATCGCAACAAAATGTGTGATTGGATGCCACCCTGTCATACAAAAAACTCATCTTTATAAATATTCTCAGTCCCAAATTTTTTTTACGTTTACTTATAATTTTTTTGTTAAGCTGCTTCACAAAAAACAACTCTGATCGCACAGAAACTACTATTTTAAAATAATTTTCAAAAGATTAAAAAATCGGTCACACTTGTCAAAACATCTGTCACACATATGCACTTTTTGTCCACACTATCACACTTTCTGAACACACATGTAATTTTTGACATATCGAACGACTAAATCTGATGGTCAGTCACGGCCTTAAGAAAATTATTCTTGACATGTATTTCGTACATATTTTTAGGTCATTGTACATATTCTTAAAAAAAGTACGTATGCAACTAAAAACAGTACGTCTGGCAAGCCTTCCTGCGTTCTACTTACAATTTCGTTATTTATTAACAAATTGTGATTTAAACGAGTTGGTTGTTGCGTTTTAATTGTTGCAAATTTTATTGGCTTGTTGTGATAAAAAATACAAAATTGTAAAACGAAGAGGTTTTCAGAACAGTTATTGGTAAGTTAAAGAATTTTTTTGCGACATCCATATAAATGTATATGAAGAAGTCATCATAAACAAAGATTAACACTGAAAATTACGTAGATGTGATTTAACAAAACAAAAATTCCAGTTGTTTTTGCATTCTATTGTTTTGTAGCGCAGTATCGCATAGCAAAGAGGAACAACGATAAGATGATAATCATTTTCAAAAGATAAAATTGTACAAAAAAAATTCAATTAAATAAAGTTTTTTAGTTAAAAAAATATCAGTTTTTATTGTTATAGGTATATATATTTTTTTTATATTTTAACTAAATATTTTAAATATATTTATAGAGTTAACAAAAAAAAAATGTTGGCAATTTTAACTATAGAATCTTTTTAACCCTTCGACAGTAATATAAGTTGATTTGACTGATCGCCTTTAGCTGTATATACAACTGTATGTAGGTATAAAAGTCTTTATTTGTTTGTAAATTTGTAATTACATCAAAACATAAGTTTTCAAATTATGTCTGTAATTAATACCTAGTTTGTATAAATAAAGATTAAGGGAAAAGTCAGTTGAAGCCATTGACTTTGGTTGATTACTGTTAACGTACGATGTGCATTGTAGGTTAATTGTAATTTAAGGTAAAATTTTGATCAATTATACATATGCATATGTATAATTGTCAAATTGTTTTTTGTTTTGTAAAAAGTGTCGATAAAATTTCATACAAAAAATATTTTAAGATTCTATTTGATAAATTCTGTATTAAGATTTTATTTTCTAAAAGAAACAATTGGCTGAAAATAAGCACCTCCTAATTTAAAAATAAAACAGCTCTGCTTTGTTATAACAATTTTGTAATGTTAAAAAATACCGCCCTTTTCCTGTACAATAAAGAACGCTTTGTATTAATTTCTTAACGTTTAAATAGGTACCTATGAGAAAATGGAAAATGTTTTTTTAAACATGTTACAGCGTTCAGCTGATAACAGACTATTCGACAAACCTCTAGAATTTATGTATATTTCACAGGATATTTAACAAAGCAAAAAGTTGCAGTTTTCTGAACTATGTCTATATATAATTTGCTCTTTATTAACTAGTTGTATTCAGTTACTAAATTTATTATTTAATAAAAAAAATTTTTTAAAGTAAAAGTACTATAAACCATTTCAAATTCTAATAACTTTTTCAATTTCAAAATTTTAAGCGTATTATATTTTGTGTTTACATTAACAGCAGTCGAATCAAATTGCATAAATATAAAATTTTTTTTTTACTTTAAGAAAAATTTAGCAATAAAACTGACGGTTGTTTATACAGAACAGTTGAAGGCAATCGCCATATCTACAAAAAAATCTGTGAACGCAATGTTAATCAAATTGAGTAACATTAGCCTTTTGTGATTAAAAATATAAATAAAATTTTAAAACTGAGAATTTAAGAAAACTTCTTGTTAAACAAATATTATTTTATTGTGTCATGTTTATGAGGAAATCAACATAAACATAAAGGTTTGGTGACGCTGCAAATTATTCAGTGCTATATGTATTTGTGTTTATTATTTTTTCTTGATACTCTTTGTTTGTGATATATTGCGTATTATTCTAATCTGAATTATTTATGTATATTGGTTTTGATTTATTTTGTAACAAATATTTTTATTTTATTAATATTTCGTATATATATGTAGTATATACTTTGTCTTGATTTTACTCAAAGTTGTCATCTGATTCTGTAAAAATTATTTCACATCAAAAGTTCTTTTCCCTTTTTAAGGGATATTTTTTATTTCAAATTTTATGTATTTGCATTGTTAAAGTGATCATCATTTCTAGAAGATAAGATAAAACAGTATAAATGGAATAAAA
The DNA here is from genome assembly GCA_003055125.1 of Paykullia maculata. NCBI lineage: Eukaryota > Metazoa > Arthropoda > Insecta > Diptera > Rhinophoridae > Paykullia > Paykullia maculata. The sequence goes on from NDXZ01022837.1 coordinate 66,455, forward strand.
ACGTTTAAAATAAAAACATCAGTTAAACGAAAAAAAATGTTTTTAACAAAAATGCATTTTTTTTCTATATAAAATTTAAAAAATAAAAATTTAAAAAAATGTTTAGTATAATGTTTAGTTATAAAAATTTTTTGAATGTTATCAAAGGGTTAACATTTTAGCACTTTAATTAAAAAACAGGTTATTTTCTCTAATCTTCATAAGTCATGTTATGTATGTATGTAAAATGTGCATACCTATGTATAATAAGAAAAAATATTAAACTACAAACCTGTATAGGTATAAAGCTTTTTATGTTTCAATAGATTTTTGTTTAAAAGCTCTCTTTTTAAACATTTTTTACAAAAATGTATTTTTATCTTAATGCCATTTAGTTTATTAGTGTGAAATTATTTTAAAAAGCTTAGTTAACATAAAAAAGCAAACAATCGCTTTTATTACGTTAAAAATGTACAGCATTCGACTGACCGTTACTTGTACTAAAGTCATTATTTATTTATCTGATTAAAAATAAAATAATTATTTAGAAAAATACATACATATATATGTACATGGATTTGTACATACATAAATTATAATTTAATATAAAAATTCTATTGACTTTTTTTATATTTCTGCAGTTGAACCTCTCGCAGTGAATAAAATATTGTATAACTAAAAAAATTATTTGAAATTTTTTCTTCTATTATTGCAGCATTTACCTTCCTTTATTTCAACCATCAACCACCTGCTTTGGTTATATCAACAAAATGCGTAGAATATTAGTCTTATTATTCGTCTTTGTAGCCTTGGCTCAGGCCGTATCATTGTCTGATCTTGCCAAAGCTGAATGGCAGACATTTAAGGTAAGTTTTGCTTAAAAAGTTATATCTACAACAAAACATTTTTTTCTGGTAATTTTTTCTTTGTGATTCATTGAATTTTAGTTTTGTTATCTTTTACTAAAACCCTTGCTTAAGCTTTAGTGCGATTCAACAACAATATTTATAAAAAATTCTTTGTTTACATTAAATTCAAAAAAAAGTACATATTAGTCATATGTACTTGGAAAATATTTTATCGCAAAATAATACCATTTTAGGTATTTAGTAATAAACTTTTTTTTGTAAATTAATAAAAAATTTAAAATTTTTATAATTTTTTTCTTTTGAAAAGGCTCGGACTTTTTTGAATTTATTTTTTTTAAAGCTAATAATAATAATATAATATAAAGTAGGCATATTTGCTACCCAGATGTTTCTTTCTTAAAATTCTGGGTGTTAAGAATACATTAAAAATAATTTTTGTGCTAAGATTATTGATTAACTAAATTCATTTAGCTTTTCCTAATATATGTATATCAAAAATTGTGTATTAAGTCCAAATATGTTTGTCAACTCCATTGTTTTGTATATCTTAAGTAGACAATTATTTATTTAAAACAATAACGAGTTTTTCATGATATACATAATGTCTTAATTATAAAGTTGATAATGATAAGTAATACATAGGTATGTAAAATAAATATTAAATTTCATTTAAACAACTTACATATGTATATTAATCCAATCAATTTTTTCGTATCGCTTTCTTTTTTTTTTATTTAAATAATTTGCGCACCAAATTATTAAATGATAAGAAATAATAAAATATATTATTTTTGCAAATACATACAACGAAAAGTATAATGACCCATATAATATAACGCAAAAAATAAATATAGAATAAAATTATGGAATCGAAAACTATACCACGCCATTGCATTCAATAGATAACAAAGGCAACTGCATTAAAATAAAGTGATGTAAAAAACAAAACTGAAGAAAACAAATCTAATAAAAACAAAACAGCAACAGAACATACTGCCAACAAATTTATGCCATTTTTATATACATATATACATATGTATGTTTTTTAAAGTATTAACATATTTATAACAATTTTAATTTGCTATAATTAACCAATAATTTTGCGGAATTTTAATACATTTTTGTCATTAAATAATTTTGTATATTTTATCTTTTAATTAAAGCCTTTCAAATACATGTGAAATATGTTTAATTTTAAGAAAAAAATTAACCATGAATCATTTAATATAAATTACTAAGAATATATCGCCAAAAAAAAAACGCAAATTCCAGTCGGTTTTTTTAATCAATTCGCTAAAACTCCAACAATAACATCTCTTACTAAACATTATCATTATGTGGTGCATTGCATTTTCCATCAATTTTGTACTGTCCATATCTAAGTGTTATGGCATGTTTATTAAACAAAACCCGTGATACTTTTGTTTATATTAAATGTTTGTGTTCTGTAATTATTATGATTAAACAAAAATCTCAAATAAAATTGTTTTGAGCAAGACAGAAGTTTTGAACTTAAAGAGGTTATAGAAACGGGTTAAAAATATAAAACCTTACATTATTTACAGAATAAATTATGTATTATTAATGTACTTACATATGTAATTAACTTTTTAATCCAAAAAACTGTTAAGTAAATAACCCGTTAAAGAAATATATTTTTTAAACTCTGTGGCAAGATAACAAAAATTAAACAAAACTTTTGCCTACTTTAAGGCTGCATACAATTAATAACAAAATCTGTTCAACTAAGGTTCTCTACTAATTTAAATTTTTTCTCCTTAGCCTTAATAGACATTAGATTTTCGTTAAATTGTTTTTTTTTTAAGTGTCATCACATAACTTGTGCATTTATTTAAAAAATTCTAAATTCTAAAACATTTAAATGCCAACCGATAGGTACCTACATAAAGAAATCAATAGTAATTTATAAACAATTTATACTAAGTGCCCGCATTTTCTTTATAACAATTTTAAATCCTAAATGGTTGTTTTCAAATTTGTTATCAATATGAATGTATTGTGTGTATGTACATATATGCAGATAATTATTTTTAAAAAAATTCTCAGTCAAGTACCTCTCAGAGACCGGCATATTGTTGCTAACAATTCAATTTATAAAATATCGTGTTTGAATTTTGTCTACATGTAGGTAGTAGGTATAATGCAAATGTGAGTGAGTGTGGTTTACTAAACATTTACGTTGCTTATTTATTTTTTTTAATTTTTGTTAGCGCATACTTTTTGATTTCTTTTTTGGGGTTTTTTGTTTCACGGTCTTACTACTGAGATCTTGGGATAAAAGAAATACGTACAAATGTATGTGCATGCTAAGAAAACAAAAACAACTATTAGAAACGCTAAAACTACAGACCGTACGTAGGCTCCTTTGCAATAGACCTGAGTAAATGGTACCAAATTTGGTTCCTTTTTTTGCTCCCTCAAATTTAATCAATGTAAATACATACATATGTAGTATATGTATATATACTAAAATTTTTTGCGAAATAAATTCGTACATATTTAAAATTTAAACAAAATTTTGTATATTCATTTCTATTTTCTATTAAACTTCCCTTATTATAACGAATGTTTTTCAGATAAAACTCAAATTGTGTAGGTTTAAATAAAATTAGGTACAAAATTAAAAAATTACAAAAAAAAATTTGGGTAAAAAAATCAGTCGATTATAAAAAAAGTTTAAACTTTACTTTAAATACAAAACAAAAAGAATAATCATCATTTTTCCTAAGTAACCTTTTTAGTACTTTTGTTTTATTCCAAAAAAGAACCTTTTGGCGTAAATACTTTTACCAATTTCTCTCTTTTAAAAATCTGTTTTTCTTTTTCCTGCTACTTGTTTGGATGGTGTGCAGCTCTCTCTCCTCAGTCTGTACATACTTGGATTGTATTTAGTTTGTGATAACACCAACGCCATACGTACTTATTTCAACCCTCAGTAGTATTAGAGTCTTTTAGTAGTTTGGTCGCTTTTTGTTGTTTTAGTTTTCGTTAATTCACAATTCACGAGCATTTTTTTACGTCATACATACATACATACATATGTTTGTATTTTGTTTTTTATACAAATTTCAATTTTTAAGTTTTTTTTAAGAAGACAACAAAAACTTACTTTAAAAAATTGTCTAAGCGAAAAATAAAATAAAAATTTAAGTGTATTTATTGACGTCTTTCGAAAAAAAAAACACAAACAAACAAAAGAAAAACAAAATTTAAACAAAGAGGTTATGGATAATAAAGAACTGGATGTTGTCACCGATGTTATAATACCGGCCATAATAATTGTCGTTGCATTCGCGATAAATGGCGTTGTTTTATACTTGATATTTAAAAAACGCCGAGCTCTAGAATCCGAGCAATATAATGTAGCTGAAGAACAAGAAGAACCCACCAGCAGTCGTCCATTGTGCAGCCCAACGGAAGCCGGAGCCACCACAGAAGATGTTGAAATGCAAACACTTTGATCTAAACTAAATCCCAATGACTAAAAGACAGCAGGGCAAAAATTTTAGTATTTAAAGTATGTAGGTTTCTTTTTATTTTTTAAGGGAACAAAAAAAGTGCATTTTCTTTTTATATTTATTCTATGTACTTATGTACTGACATATGTATGTATGTATGCATACATACATATGTATAAAAAAGTCACAAAAAAGTTATCACCTCATCTTGTATACTAGAAATTCTTTAAATATGTTCCTTAATTGCTTAAACTAAGTTAAGAGTTCAATTTATAATAACAAACAATTAACTAAACTAAAAAAAATTATTGCTTTTTAGCGCTATTTTTTATTATGTTTTTATTTATATATTTATTTTTAATTTGTGCCGCCTCATTTTAGTTTTAACTCATATTTATAATGTGTATGTTCGTACAAAATATGTTTTATAAAAACCAAAAAATTTTTAAAATATATTATGAATATATTAATGAATTTTTATTCTGGCTTAAAATTCTTATATTTTTGAAAGTGTGATATGTGATAAGCCAGAATAAAAATTCATTAATAAATTTATAATAAATAAGTTCAATAAAAAATATGAAAATATGACAATTATATTATGAATATGTAGATTAAACTTTAAAACTTAATTTAGAGAAATTTCTTTAATAAAATTGTTTTCTGCTGATTTTGTATAATTTTTTACTTTCTAGTTAAAAAAAAGTGTTAAATTTTTAATAAAATGAAAACAAAAAACATTGATAACATGGTGTAACTACACAAAGTTATTGCACTTTAGAGAGGATTTTCTGTAAAACATTTTTCTTTAGAAAGTTTGACAATTTGTAGTTACTGGTGGAGAGAGAGAGAGAGAGGGAGAGAATGTAATAATTTTTGACACAAGGAAAATAAATAGCTGCTGAAAATAAATCAGCTGATCTAATTTACAAAGCAGAAATTGAAAGGCAAATATTTTTCAATTCTCGTTTGGTCTTTTCTAAACCTGTGTCTGATTTTTGCTTTGTAAATTGGGACTAAGCTATGAGTTGTTGTTAAAAATAATTAATGAGAAACTAAACAAAATTGATAAAAAATTATATATAAAAATATAAATTTTCATTTGAAGAGTTTAGCAAAAAAAAAAAAAAAAAAAAACATTTTTTAATGTAATCAATAGCAAGCAGTACCTAAGATAAGAAAAACATGCTGTACATACATACATGTATTTAAGATACCACCGCAATTCTTTGTCTCCGCTCTATTGTTTTCACAGCTTTTTAGGGAAAATCAATAAATTAAATGAGAAATAATGTTGACATACACATGTTTAATTTATTATACATATTATTATTTGTTGCTCGTCTTGCTGAGAACAAACAAATGACTGACTGATTGGCTGATAAGTTTTTCTACTTCGAGATTGTTGTTCATAAATTCGGTTTGGGCAATATGTTATGAAATGTCAAAAAAATACGTATAAAAATTTGACAGTCGTATGGCTCTCATCATTTTCAAAAATGCTATGTATCTGGGTTGTGTTTCTTTTCATTTTGTTTAGAGTGGAATAGCAGAGACACAAAATATAATGAGGAAAATTTTCTGTTCACAATAAGGTAAAAAAATAGTTTTTTTTTCCTCTTACAAAATCCAATTCAAAACTAATACCTTGCGAAATAGTGTGAAGCCGCCTTTTATTGTATGTTCCGATTTTAAAATTGGTTTTTCATTTTCCTACTTTGTATGTAAGTACATATGTATGTATGTATGTATGCATGTTTATTAAATATTATAATCACTTGTGACTGTCAAGTCTTGTTTCTTACGATACAATAAAGCGTTTCCTGTTTATAATTATTGTCCACAACAACTACGAACCAACAATCCGATAATATAGTCAAGAAGGCAAAATGCTAAATTCAAACTGGGTGCTTTTACATACATATGTACGCCAAGCCAAGCAACATAATTGCATGTTGTTTGGGTTGTTTGTACATAAATCAGAGTATAATAAGGGTATTCACGTCACCAATTTTGGTTTTTCGAATGTTTGATACGTTCATTTATTTTTTTTAAGCAAGAAAAATTATATTTTCTTTTACCTTATATTTTCGGTTCTTTGTTAAAGTATTAACAATTTTTTTAATTTATAGATTTACCCGTTTTTATTTTGTTAAATTTTAGTTTGTTGTAAAGTAAAATATAGTTGTTGTAATTGGTACTAGTGCTGTCAAATTTAATTACTTAGTTTTTATTATTAAATACCACTTAATACTTTGCATTTGGGCATTCGATAGTACTCGATATTATTAGTAAATTTTTAAATTTAAAAACAACATAGGGCTACAAAACATACATAGTTATGTATATATACATACATATGTATATATAATTTTTATTTTATTCTTGTACAAATATGGCTTTTTATCATTGATTTTCCAAAAAAGGCAAATAAATACCTCAATATGTGTATCGCCAGCACTTGTTAACACTTTTCAACGCAGCAGCCGATTGACAACTCAATTAAAGTCACGTTTAACATATGTTTGTAAAAGGTTTTGCACAGAATTTACGTACTTAGTTTAAAATGTAAAAAGCAAAAAGTTGAAATGAAAAACTTTGCAATTTTGCAAGACTGAAATTGGTATCGTGAATACCTATCTTTAATATTTCTATTTTAAATACATATGTTCATATACATATGTATGTTCGTATTCCTTTTATTACAAATACGTTTCCAAACACGTTTTGTTAATGAAAATTTTAGACATTTTTTAGCTATTTTTAATACATATCGCTCATTTGCTGCAACAATGTCAAAACTCAAAATATTTAATTTCTCAGGAGACGTATTTTTAGTTTTTAAACCGAAATATTTTTTTTTCTTAAATTTTTGAATGCAATTAACATTTTGGCCGCAGTAGTCACTTTTCTAGACAAGTATCGATGTTGACCATACAAACGACAAGGCACAACAACTAAAATAATACGTTATTGCAAGTAAGACAATAGGTTATGAATTCTATGACGATTAATAGCTTGTAATTTTAAAAGTCACAGGACTTTGTCAGTTATTTACACGCCTTTTTTATTATATACTGGTGCTTTTAACTCGAAATATGAGTTTTTTGAATTATGACGTTGTTGCAGCAAATGACCGATATGTACATATACATATATGCATGCATGTACATATGTTTGTATTTATGTATGTTAACATACATACATACGCATTCTAAATATTTTTTATATTTTTGTTTTTCTATATATAAAAAAAAACTTTTTTCTATTCCTGTGTTTGGGTAAAGAAAAAGACTTTCTTTTAAGATAGTACGTACATATGAGAAAACTCATCGATGGTTAAATATTGACTCTAAGCAATTGACAATTTTTTCTTGCCATAAGAAAAGATAAGATGGCAGACCATTTTTTCAGTTTGCTATTGCTTTTTACCAACATTATCTAACGCCAAGGAAAAATTATCCTTTGGCTATCGACATGAGAGATCCCCAGGACAAAATTAAGTTTATTCATGGTGCTCACATGGTTTACAGGTGATCTTACTGATCAGCTAATATTTGATGAAGCTTCACGATTGAAGTATTCCAAACTAACACTCTGGTAAAGGCTGGCAATAATTAATTTGTATAATTTAGTAGTCGCCCAGAGGTTGAAACTCGGCTGTAGAATTTTGTAAGCTATTAAGATATTTTCTTATACTGTCACAGCAACAACAGTCCCAACTCAGCACCTTTTTCGCCTTTTGAAATAATGTGTGTTTGTGTGTGTGTGTGTGTGTGTAATGCAATTTTCAACATTAAAGCTGTCAATTTATTTTAATTAATTTAATTGAAAATTTACTACAAGTTTGCTGATGTGGTCCAACAACAAACACACGACGATTACCAACCACCATGACTTTTGAAAATTAAAAACAAAAACAATTCCCATAATTTAGATCGCCTTCTTTCGTGGACTGATCTGTGCGTTCATCTGTTGTGTTTAGAAAATGTTTTTCTATTGCATTGGCCGTCTTGTGTCTTGTGTTATAGTAAATTATTTTGTTTTAAATTTTTTCGTTTTTTTTTTAGATATTTTATAAATTTTCTTTAGTTTTTTTTATAGAAACTTAGCCGTTTTTTTAATGAAAATACAAAAATAAAATGCTTGGACAACAACTAGAAGATTCTTCCTGAATGAAGTAGTATTTTTTTTAGTTATATTTTAAACTCGTTTAGTATTAATTGTTATAACAACTCTACTTCAGTTTTATACGGAATTATGTAATTCTATGCTGGAGGGTCCACATTATACTTGAAATAAAATTTCCCACAAATTAATTACATGAAGATAGATAGGTCTAAGATTGCTTTTTTTTGTTGTTGTTTTTAAATATGTATGTAGAAATCGGATGAAACTTATTACGAAAATTTTTATGAATTAGAGGTTTCTACAAAATTACAAAATTTTTTGACGAATGTATCGTCATTAAGTCTACTTCATAAATATTAAAACTGGATAATTCAAAATCGCAAAAATCAGCGCAAATCATTTTTTATACATACTTATGTATTTTATACGGTCTATGTGTGATCTGGACCGAATTAAAGTCTTATTTGTAGATAATGAAAATTATCGATTTTTTCTTATTTCACAAACTGCACAAAACTTTATTGATTGGAATTGCAATTAATTTCTTACTTTTTGAATTTTTAACATTTAAAAAAAAATAAATTTCTCAAAACTTTGTTTATTTATGTAAATTCTATTAAATAGTTTGCGTTTTTGTTTGTATACAATTAAGTAAACGATAAGTAAAAAAAAGTTTTTCTACTAAATAATAAATAAATAAAAAAAAAAAACATAATAAAAATGAGAGAAAAGCAAAATGCAGTAATTGACCTTTCTTATCGCTAAGTTGCATAGTGATTGTATTATAAATACATAAATCATGGCAAATAAATAATATTTTGTATAATATTTTCTCAAATTACAGTTGGAACATCGTAAAAACTATGCCAACGAGGATGAGGAACGTTTTCGTATGAAAATATATAATGAAAATCGCCACAATATTGCCAAACACAATCAAAAGTATGTGCAGGGTAAGGTGTCCTACAAGCTGGGTGTGAATAAATATGCCGACATGTTGCATAATGAATTTAAAGAGACCATGAATGGTTACAATCACACCATGCGCAAACTAATGCGGTATGAAAAGATTTTTATAAAAAAGAAAATAAGAAAGAGTTTTACAATTTTTTTCCTAAATCATTTCAGTGAACAAAGTGGTTTGGTGGGAGTCAGTTTTATTGAACCTGCCAATGTTGATGTACCCCAATCGATAGATTGGCGTCAACATGGTGCTGTTACAGAAGTTAAAGATCAAGGCCATTGCGGTTCCTGTTGGTCCTTTTCTACCACCGGTGCGTTAGAAGGTCAACATTACCGCAAGACTGGTGTATTAATAGCGTTGAGTGAACAAAATTTAATCGACTGCTCTAGCAAGTATGGCAACAATGGATGCAATGGTGGCCTAATGGATAATGCTTTCCGTTATATTAAGGATAATGGTGGCATTGATACCGAGAAATCATATCCCTATGAAGGAATCGACGACTCATGCCACTTTAACAAAGCCGACGTGGGTGCCACCGATACTGGTTTTGTTGATATACCCGAAGGTAATGAAGTTAAGATGATGAAAGCCGTTGCCACCTTGGGTCCCGTCTCGGTAGCCATTGATGCTTCACACCAGTCTTTTCAATTGTACAGTGAAGGTGTGTACAATGAGCCCGAATGTGATTCCCAGAACTTGGATCATGGTGTTTTGGTGGTGGGCTATGGCACTGATGAAAACGGCCTCGACTACTGGTTAGTTAAGAATTCTTGGGGCACTACCTGGGGCGAAAATGGTTACATAAAAATGGCCCGCAATCAGCAAAACCAATGTGGTATCGCTACCGCCTCCAGTTATCCAACTGTTTAAAAAGAATTTTAAAATTTTTTCCCAATTATCATTTTGCTTCTTTATATTGTTTTTGAAAAAACTACTTTTTAATTTTTAAATATTAATACCTATTTAACCCATTTAAAGTTTACTTTTATACTTTTTTTTATCACAATTTATGTTTTGTTTTCGTATTATTTTTGTTTTTTTTTTTTTTTTT
>NDXZ01022837.1:76970-88939 GCA_003055125.1 Paykullia maculata
TTTTTTTTTTTTTTTTTTTTTTATAGAAATTGAAGTTTTTTTTTTTTAATTTTATAAAGCAAAGGGCAAATAGCTTTAGTAATTAATTAATATATTTAAAACATTTGCTGGCCTGGCTTGTTTTTTAAGAAAAGTTTGAAAAAAAATTTATGAAACGTGAATTATTTTCTACATTGCATCTTTAAAAAGAATGAATTAAATTACAAACATATTGATATTTAAGTTAGTTTTTTTTTTAATTCTGCCAGGGATACATATAAACAAAACACACAAACTCATAACAAGTCATATATGTAAATATTACTTGTCGACTTTAATTAAAAGAAATGAATAAAACATGTTAAACCAATACTTTATAATTTATTTCTAAAGGACGAACCGTTTATTTTTCTCAAGACAATAAATTTTTATAAAAAAGATTTTACCCAGATTTCTATAGAATGTTATTTTCGCAGCAATTTTTTGCCACCTGTATCGATTTTCGAATCCAATTTCAGCAGCAATTGGATTCCATGACGACCTTGATACTTCGCTTTCTTATATTAAAATATACAAATACAAAATTGGACATATGTATGCATATGTATGTATTTCGAAATTAAATTTATTTGTTTAAATAACTCAGTTATATAATCATTTCTTTCTGTAATAAAATATTTTAATAAGTATTACAATTTCGATAAATTCGTATACAGTTCTAAATATGTATGTATGTATTAATTTATTTTATAAAATCTTTATATAGCAAAAAATGTATGTTGATTTGGCGTGTTATTAAATAAGTTAACAAACGTTTAAATACAAAAATATCTTAATTACAAAGAAGGCATTTGTTTAAAAAATCAAGAAACATATCTGAGGGCAGAGAGAGAGAGAGAGAGAGAGAGAGAAAAACGGGATCAAAGCGAATTTACAAAAATTGTTTAATATAAAATTTAATAAAGTTTAATTATAGTACATATTACATATTATAATTTAGATAAATTTAAAATTTATTTAAATTTAATTTAAAACAAAATTAACAATTAACAGTCTTTGTTTTTTTTTTCCATTAAATAATTTTACAAACTACAAAAAATTTAACCATTTAAATTAAAATATTTTTTCTAATTATTTGATACAGATTTTTACTAAAAATATACAACAAATGTAGTCTTTTTTGCGCAGTATTAAAATTTTTGATTATTTTTGTATTGGGATGAGCAAAACGATTGAGAATGAATTCAAGTCCAGGGTAAATTGTTGCTAAACATTGTGACCCCTACTACGACATACGAACCAAACCACAGAAATATCATGCCAGCTTTGGATTTAAGTTTAAATTTATCTAACGATTTGGGCATGTAATCGGCTGCAAACCAATACAAAGTGGGTGTGGCTGAGCATAATAGACGGGTGGAAATTTGTATATGAACAAAGAATATACAGAACAAAGTTAAAAGCGATGAATGTATAACAAATGGCAGAGTTTTATACTCCTTTATCAGATGAGTCATGGGATATTTAGTGGTAAATTTTACTAAAAAATGTCTCAAGTAAACAAAACAGTGCCAGCACAAAAATGTAAGTATTGGCATGGCCAATATGAAATTCGGCAGCTGTTTGAACTTATAGTATTTAAGGAAACCGACTTGCCAGTAATGGGACTGTATGTAGGAGTAAGGAAAGGGCAGGGTATTATCACACCAGGGTGATTGATGTCCAAAACGTTGGCCGGCCAACACAAATTGTTTGTCACGAGCGTAAGACACCACTGCCTCGGTGTGATTAATATGATTTTCTGTGTAACAATATTGACGAAAGGCAAAAAAATTAAAGAATGTCCAGGGTATTAAAGCTACAATTAAGCACGTTAACAGCTTTAGGCAGGTCACCAATAAATTCGTTTGTTTCAACATAAATTTGCGCAGTAAAAAGTATACAGGAAAACCAAAATTTACCAAACCGTTTGAACGGGTTACAATATTCAAGGCCAGGGCCATAGTAGTGCGCACATAACGTATTTCCATGCAACATTCTAGCATGATGTAAAACGAAATCAAACAAAACAAAGTCTCCGAGTACGCTGCAGAAAAAAAAATAGAAGCTGGATTAAAACAAAATAGTAGGACCGCATTCCAACTTTTGTTCAAGTCATTGAAAATACGTAGCGTCATTAGGTATAAAATATTTGCCGCCTTACAGAAAAGCAATATGTTCAGCAGCACAGCCACTAAAAGACAGCAGGATCTCATGCTCATGAAGTCCTCGACCAGATAATGTAACATTTTTGCAGCTGCTTCCACTATGGCCGGATAAAGGGGATAAAAAGCTAAAGTATTCTCGTAGGTGTAGCCATATTCAGCAACATGCAGAAAATATTCACCATCCCAGCGTCGTAAGCCCCCCAGAGTAAAATCAATAGATTTGTCCAGCCATGAATATTTTTGTGTAGCATCTAAAGGCGCACGAAAAACATCATTCTTATGATCTGGCAGAGCCGTATTGGTAACGAACTGTAGTATCACAACTATGATACGACTAGCTAATGCCAATTTTGTAACTTTTTCCGACATCTTCTGCACCACCCTCACTTAGCAATAAAAGCGAGGACTCTACAGCTGAAAAGAAATATAATAAAATAAATAAACTTCATTTTTTTTATTGTCTTGTCTTTTTAGAATACTTTTTGCAAATAAGAAGTTTTTGTTAGAAATTTGTCTTCTGTTTCTTGCCAGTAATTTTTTAAATTAAAGGTATTTGTCGCTTGTATAAAATTTCTAATGAAAGTTTGGCGGCAATCAAATATATGTAAATGTTTGTATATCCATATGTATGTAAGAATGTAACGATAATTTTAATTACAAATTTTTATAGATGACTATATTCTAGTTGCTAGGCTTAAACCAGGTAACATATATTACTAGCCTAACATTTTATACCATACTTGACCTACCCCTTTAAACTATAGTTATTCTGTAGCTCAATAAACACAGTTCCACAAACTAAAAAAAATCTATAAAAACAACTACAACAAAAAATGTCATTCATACCAGCTGCCGGATATATACAATTTCTTATTCACCCAATTATTCACATGATAAACTGAAAGTATATACCTGTGGTATATACATATGAATGTATATACATATTACTAACTGAAATCACCCTTTATTTGGTGAAGTTTAATAATTAATGACGAAGGTTTTTGTCAAAAATGCAAGAAATTTTTAGATACGATTTAGTAATATGTGCTTCTTTTAATAATTCAAAACGGTTGTTTTGTAATCAAGGGGTTATGTTTTATTACTTACGTGGTATTGTTTTGTTTCCTTATGTTATTTTTATATTATTTTATAAAAGAAAAAAATTGTTCTCTTCCTCTACCGGCACTTGATTTTTGTTTATTTCGTTTAATAAATATTCTACAATCAGTGCTGGTAATCCAGCGATTTTTTTAAATGAAATTTTTTTAAAGCTGTTTTAATATTATAAACGTATTTCTGTATACGAATTATTTTATGAATTTTCTATATAAAAAGCAAAATTATGTTTTGTGAGGATGTTCTTCACTACTGTCAGCCTTTGTATATGACATTTTAAACAGTTAAAAACAGAAAAACTTTAAATAGCTTATTACACAATAAAGCATATTATGGTTTTAAGTTAATCATATACAGTATATACACACTATAACTCTATAAATCTGGCATCCTGATTGATAATATGAATGATAAGTAATGCCAAGTTCACTTAAGCAAAAACTATTGAACAGCTGTTTACTTATTAATATAACAGTTTCATTTTAATAACAACGTCTGTCGTAACATAGATAACATAAAGAAATATAAATAAAATGTCCATTTCTTTAAGAATATTCATACAAACTAAAAGCATCAATCTTAATAACCAAAGGTATTTAAATTATGTTGCTTTTAAACCTTCATATCGTCATTTGTCCACATCAAAAAAGTTACTGGCTACAAGTGCCGCAAAGCCACAAACTGCTCAATTAGAAATTAATGGCCAATCGTATAACGCCGACAATTGGACAAATGTTACGCCGAAAATATTGTCCTATATGGGGTTAAATAAGCACTTGCAAAAGGACCATCCTTTATCTATTTTACGGCAACGTATTGTAAACTATTTTTATCAGTCTTACAAAACATCACGCGGGAATCCATTGTTTTCCGTATACGACAAACTTAATCCTGTGGTAACTGTACAGCAAAATTTTGACAATTTGTTGATTCCCACGGATCATATAAGTCGCAATAAATCGGATTGTTATTATATAAATAGCCAATATTTACTTAGGGCCCACACTACTGCCCATCAAGCTGATTTGATTGCATCGGGTTTGGACAATTTTCTAGTTGTGGGAGAGGTCTATCGTAGAGATGAGATCGATAGCAGCCATTACCCTGTATTTCATCAATTAGATGCTGTGCGATTGGTAACAAAAGACAAACTCTTTGAACGCACTCCTGAATTAAAAATATTTGAAAGTGATTGGCGGGAAAGTGCGGGCAATAAGCCGCAAATCATTCACTCCTCGTCTAAATGTATTGATCAGTCTAAACAACCATGCCACACTCTGGAGGCTGTTATGCTAATGGAGCATGAATTGAAACAGGTGCTCTTAGGGTTGGCCCAGGACTTGTTTGGCTCTAAAATAGAATATCGTTGGGTGGACACTTATTTCCCTTTTACACAACCCTCCTGGGAATTGGAAATCTATTACAAAGACAACTGGTTAGAGGTGTTAGGTTGTGGCATAATGAGGCATGAAATCCTACAGCAATCTGGAGCACAAAACTCTATTGGTTATGCTTTCGGTTTAGGTTTGGAACGTTTGGCTATGATTTTATTTGATATACCTGACATAAGATTATTTTGGTCTTATGATTCTGGGTTTTTATCACAGTTTAGTGAAAAAGATTTAAAAAAATTGACTAAATACAAGCCGGTTTCACAATATCCTCAATGTAAAAACGATTTATCTTTTTGGCTTCCCCAAGGTGTAGATGTTGGAGCAGGTTTTGTGACAAATGACTTTTATGATTTGGTGAGATCAGTAGCAGGTGATGTGGTCGAACAGGTAATTGAATTTACTATATAACAAGGTTATTACAACATTTTTAATAACTTCATTAAAAACATTTCTAAAAAAATGCAGTCTATACTTTCTGTAAAAAAATGTTTGCAAATATTTTTAATAAAACTAACGTTTGCGCATAATTTGTTTTAAAATTATTTTTAAATTGTATTTTTAGATAAGTTTAGTGGACAAATTTAAACATCCCAAAAAGGGTTTAACTAGCGTTTGCTTCCGTATTGTTTACCGCCATATGGAACGTACTTTAACTCAGGCTGAGGTCAGTGAAATACACCAACGCATAGCAGATGCTTGTGTAGAACAGTTTAAGGTTCAAATACGATAATTTGTTATTTAAAAAACATAAAAGTAAATGTGATAAAGATGTTAAAAAAACTACAAAAAATGATTAAGATGTTTTTTATATCTACAGAGAAGTTAATGCTTAAAAAATGTTTGAAAAATTCATATTTTTTGACCAATAATGTAACTAATGTTCTTTTAAATTATTACTTAAAGTTCTTTTTATGCATTTCTTATTTTGTGGCTTACATACATACCTCTTTGGTTTTTTACTTAATAATCCCTAATGACCATACCGTTCTAAAAAAAATATATTTTTTTTGATTGGAAATTGGAATAATACCAACTATGTAACTCTATTTGTTTTAAATCATTTCCCTTGATAACTTTGGAAAAAATATAAAAATAAAAACTAAATAAATAAAAGGGCACACGAACTGCCAAGTCATATGTTCATACTTACATACTTTTGTGCTTTTGCTATTATTATACAAAGAAAAAAAAAATCTCAAACCAAACATTTAAGCAAACAATCTTATAGCATCCATACAAACATACAATGACCAAACAGACAGTAAAGATTTTTGAAAATAGTGACCATCATCTCTATACTGCAACACAGTTACACACAATAAAATTTTTGTAATAAAAAAAAAACAAGTAAAATTCGTTACCAACCTTGTATGCAGTATTGTGATTATAGCCATTGGCTTACAAACGTATAGGGAAATACTTGTAGCTGCTTGAAGCGTACAGCAGTTTGCCACTTAATTACTAATATGGCAAGTAGGTACATACTCGTAGGATTTGTATGTAACCACATGCCATAAGGTTTTCTCATTAATTTAATTTAAGTTTTTTTCTATAGATTTACTTGTATATATTGTTTTCTTTTGAACTCAAGCTCGAATTTATCTTTGCAATCGTTAATGAGAATTTCGTTTTACTTCTAAAGAGGTACTGCCTTGTAATGGAAGGCTATAGAAAATATTAGATACTTAAGTGTACTTAACTTTTAAATTACCTGAACAGAATAACAAAAAGTAGTTGGCAACATAAAAATCCTGGTATAACAGTTTATAGCTTAAAACACAAAAAACGTTTTTAAATTTGATTTAATTTAGCAAATTGTTTAAATAAGTTTTATTTCATTGATGACTTTTTATGTTTTCTTGTATCCTGTAGATATTAAAAACTTTCTATAATTTTTAATTACCCACATATACAGGTTTATCGAAAATTTTTATAGCTGATAACGTTTAAAAACGACAAAAAATATTGCCAACCACACAAAACTTAAAGTGATACAATATATGATTTTGTACACATCTGGCAGTTCCGTTTAAAAGTGAAAAAGTTGATCGCTGCACAAAATTGCAAAGTTAGTGTTGGTGGCGTTAAAAATCGTATTTTCGCGAGTTTAAAGGTAAAAAGAAATAAAAGTCAGTAAATAAATAACATAAAAAAGTGTTAGATAAAGTTATAAAGATAAAAAATTACATGGGCAGTGTTTGTTTGTTTCTTTTCAAAGTGTTTATAAGTATCACGACCTCCTTTTGCCTGTTGCCCTTTTTTTAACGGCATATAAAAGAGCTTTAATTATAAAAAAAGAGCTTTAATTGTAAAAATTTTATAATAAAAATATTATATAATAAAAAAAGTATAATTAAATTAAATAATTGTTAACATGGCCAAAACTTTAAAGAAGTTTCCTAATACATATCTAATCAGGAGCTTCCCGTGGCCAAAGTGCGTGATTTGTTGTTGTTTGTGTATTAAATGCAAAAATATAAAGAGGAGAGAAAAGAAGTGTTGTTGTTTTATGTTTATATGTTGAGTATAAACTAAAGAGGTGAAATTGTTTGTGTTTTTAAATAAAAAAGTGAAAAATTAAAAAGTGTTGTACATGTTTTGGAGTCGTCCTATTTAACACAACATAAAAAAGGTAATTAAATACGAATTGTTTTATAATAAATTATATCCCAGCAAAAAATGATGCTTCTTTGGAAGAAGCTTTGTAAGGCAGAGTGCAGTTGTGCACCGCTAAAACTTATATGAAAGATTACATAATTTTTGTATTAGATTCCTCGCGTAGAGGCTCTGCTCTGCCTTTTTGAAAAAAACTGCTGAACACTTAAAGTTTTCTTCTAAAGCCTATAGTACACGAAATGTAAAAAGCAACATGCGCATGTGTCTCTGACGTCACATAAATGTTTAGCATATCGGTAACATTTTTAAAATGAGTTGTAGGGGCTACATGCGGTAAAATTTTGATTGTACACGAAATATAATTGAGTGTTTTTAAAGGTAGGAAGTGAAAGTCGCTTCATGATGACGACAAAATTACGTCAGAGTCACGTGCGCATGTTGCTTTTTACATGTCTTTGTACTATAGGCTTAAGTACTTTGTTTCTGGTTTAACAGCATAAACAAGCGACCTTACATGTCGTCAAAGAAAATAATCTACAAGTGTCAAGTTGCACAAAGTTCCTTAAATCTTTTCTTTAGTAAATTATGAAACATTTTTATAAAACTTTACTTCTTAAACTATACTAAACCACATATTTTAATTTATTTTTTCATATTAATAAAAATAACAGAAACATTTTTAAAAAATTTGACAGAATTTTCTTTTGTGAAAATTTTTAAAATAATTTTTAAGAGCAGCCTAGTCTTGTATCAACAGAAAACATGTCAGTGTTTGCATTTTTCAAAGAAAAATACATTTAAAAAAAAAGAAAAACTTGTACTTCTTTATGTGGTCAACATTAATTTTAAAAATATCGTTGTCTTATTTTATTAAATTATTTTTATATTAAATCGTTATAAATTATTGTTTTTTATGCAATAACAATTATTTTAAGAAAAGATTTTAAAGATGTTTCCTTGTAAAAGAGCTGCCAGTTAATTAAGAATTTAAACTTCATTTTCAGTGATTTTAAGTTATTACACGCTGAAAGATAATTATCAATCTTTGTATAAGCTTTGCACCTAAGTTTTCAACCCAACAAAAACATTGACGTATTTAGGAATAGAATAGATTGTCAAAATTTCAACGATTCCATTTACGAATAAATTGAAACGTATTATTGCAAAGCAACATGCGTTAAGGAACTTACTATTATAAAAATTTCTTAGCTTCGAATTATATTTTATAAATTTCCACTTAAAATGGTATCTATTTTAGTGTAGACATTCCAAATAAATATCATCAATTGCAGAAGTACTTATGTTTAAAATAATTATTTATTTGTTTTCATACAAATTTGTTTTCATACAATCGACTTTTTGGTCATATGTATATGCAATGATCTCGAATTTTGCTTATTTTCTGGATTAAACGCGTAGTAACGGAGATATAATTTTTAAATAAAAAATCGATTTTTGTAATTTTTTTTATGAAAAATCGACTTTTTGGCCATATTTTTTTATTTACTGCATTGATAATACTTGTACAATGAGTTAAATTATTTAATTTTTTTTAATATTAAAAATATTTAATCTAAAAAGTAAATTTGAAATAAAAAATCTTTAAATTTGCAATAAATTATAGGTTATGTTACAAATACCAAGAGTTTCAATACTTTTAAGACTTTTTTACTGAAAAAAACACAGTATGGCGCTAAAAATTCTTATAATCGAAAATGTGAACAATTTCGATAATGTGACCTACCTTGGTTTTTATTAGTTCACGAGTTCACTGTATACCCTTGCCACCTGTGGTGAAGGGAACGAAAATAATATATAAATATAGAAAGGAAAAGCGCAGGGTGACTTGATCATATTGCGCGCAAAATATGATAAATTTCAATAAGGGTTAAGTTAAGATAACAACATTTAAAGTTTTAAAAAACATTAAAGAGATATATGTAAGTATATACAAGGTGGGCCAAAAGAAACTACCATATTGGAAGAAGCTCTTATTTTTGCAAATGGCGGCCAATGTCATATGTTTTGACATTTGTGAACTAGACAGATGTAGAATACAAGTGAACAAACCATGGAGCGATACACTCCCCAAGAACGCGAAATAATTGTGTCTATTTTTTTGCGTAACAATTCGTCTGTCGGATGATTTCTTTTGGCCCACCTTGTAGATATTGTTTGGATATTAGTTTAAATTTTATGTTTTTTTTTTTAAATGATTGTCTGATGTTTAGTAACTAATAGGTATCTGAGCTGGGAAGAATTTTGAAAATTATTAATAAAAAAAAAACAATATTTTAAAAAAATCTTTTAACTCGAAAATAATTTACAAAACTAAAGAAAAAAATTGTTTTTGAATTCTTAATTCCCATTTCTCTCTTTATTTACAATATTTTTTTAATTCCCTTTTCGAAAAAAATATATAAATTCCTTTTAAACTCTGCTTCCTTTACATAGACTTTTCAGGACAAAAAACATGTCATTTACAATTATGTTACATTCGTATTTGCTGGTTAGTAATAACAATGATGATTTTTCTCTTTTTTCCTTGCATGAATAATTTAAAATTCCAAATAAATAAAAAAACAAACAACATACATACATATGTACATACATACATATATGCATACATAAATATATATGTATGTATTTATGTATTTCAAAAAATTACATCTGTACCTCAACTACGAATACTTGAATTAACAGTTTTACATCTTCTTTAAACAATTTTGTCATTATAAAAAGAATTCAAGAAATAGAAAAGTTCCTTCGGTAAAGATGATTTCATCAGGCTTAAAATCCTACTTCCCCTACATTTTCCTTAAACATTAACTACCTTTTCCCAAGGCTCTGTTTTATGTAAATTTTGTGTGAGTATTTGTGTGTGTGTGTTATCATCACAGCTTCTTTCTTTCAGTTTTTTTATTTATTTTTTTAGTATGTAACACATCAATCATTTATATGTTGTGTTATAAAATACAATTGTGTTACTTCGGCCATCAGTGACGCCGTTTGCTTACATTTGTCACATTTGTTTTTTTTTTTTTTGGTAAATTTTTTCAAGTTGAAATTAGGAAATAGAACTTTAACACATTATTTCAAAACAAGGCCCTTGATTTAAATAATATTAATAAATATTATTAATTATGAAAAAGGTTATATTTTCTTTATAACTGTTACCATATAACATTAAATTTTATAATTATTCATAGTATGTTGCAATTTAGTAAAATGTAAATTTAAGTATTAACTTTTTCTACACATATGTATGTATGTAAATTATTTTTGTAGAAATCTTTTAAAAAAACTCTCAATTACCTTTTCAAATAAAAAGTTCAAAATTTCGATAGACGATTGAAAAAGAAACAAAAAAAATATTTGTTGGAACGCCCAAATGTAAAAGGTGCTGCCTAAATATTTTCAAAAATGTACATACAAATATACTTATGCATATACATATTTACAAACATACATACATCCATATATATTTGTGTAAGAAAAAAAATATTTCAAAAAACTTTTATTAAACAATTTATTAATTTTTTTTTTGTAAAAACTTATTTCTGGCAACACTGCTGACCGCTGAGCGTGCAGCTCAAAAAACTCCCTGTTAAAGCCGAAATTGACATAAAGAAGCAGGAAAATTTGAATAAAATACAAATACGTGTTTAGAAAATGTTCGTGTTATTATCCTGGGTCCCATTTGAGTGAATGGTTGAGGGTGGGTGAGGGGTTGAACCTTCAAAAGCATTAAAGCAGCCTAAACAATCGGGTTCTTTTTTTACTTCTTTAAAGTGTTTTTTCTGATTGGGGTTTATTTTAGAGTTTATTAGAAAGGAAACATAAGTATGCAGAAAGTTAGTGCGAGGGTGCGATAAAAGGCTTTGGAATAGGGATCTAAAATATTTTATCTATTTTATTAATTTTTTGGAAACTTTTAAGGCAGTTTGCGGTTTTATGTATAATAAGCAATTTTAAAAAGTAAACTAAAGTATACTATTTTATTTTTACAAAACGAGAACATTTGCTAAAGTATTGCACTCACTTTTTTTAATTGTTGGTTCTTATGAAATTTTCCATGAATGTTTAATAAAAGCTTTTGATTCTTTTATATATTTATGACTTTTTATGTTATAAACTTTGTAATGAATTTAAAAAAGTCTTCAATATGTTCCTTACCCGCCTAATTTATTAGATGTAGGACACAATACATGAAGCTAAACTAACTAATTCAATAAACTAAACTAAGCTTAAAGATAATCAATATTTAAATATAATATTTTTGGGTACCAAAGAGTTCAATATTGGAAACGATATTGGTAAATGCCACACATATTCAGGTGAGGTTGGGGGGCTGACTTATCTAGATTAAAATTTAAATAGTGATCAATCTTCTAGACCTTCTAATTCACCCTACTTTAGTTAAGTGTAAAAACCTGATTGAAATATAAAATATAGTCGTTTTCGTTCTATTTTGAACGACAGTTCTTAATTTAAACGTATTTTGAATATCCTTTTCTTTTTCAAGTTAGTTTCTATCGTGTTTGTTTAGTGTAGTTTTGCTATTAAATTGTGCATGCAATTTTTGTTTTTGTTATTTTAATCTATATATATAAAAGAGTTACGTTACTGACTGACTGACTGATTCATCATCGCCCAG